>QAXH01006713.1:12245-28926 GCA_004335635.1 Chloromonas sp. AAM2 | reverse complement strand
ATACGTGCCAGGTGCTGATCATGAACTGGCCCCGTATGGGCTAGGTGCTGATCATGAACAGGCCCCGTATGGGCTAGGTGGCTGCATACGTGCGAGGTGCTGATCATGAACTGGCCCCGTATGGGCTAGGTGGCTGCATATGTGCCAGGTGCTGATCATGAACTGGCTGCATCCGTGCCAGGTGCTCATCATGAACTGGCTGCATCCGTGCCAGGTGCTGATCATGAACTGGCCCCGTATGGGCCAGGTGTCAGTTGATCATGAACTGGCTGCATACGTGCCAGGTGCTGATCATGAACTGGCCCCGTATGGGCTAGGTGCTGATCATGAACAGGCCCCGTATGGGCTAGATATGTATGGGCTAAATTCAGCGAATCTAGGGAATATGCGAGAATCACATCTGAAAAACGGCCTAAATCCAAGACGCATCGAGTCACTCACTATTGGCCGAGTCACTCACTAACGTCTATAGCAATGCACCCTGCTTTCCCCGTCTCCCCATTGCCACACTGGCTCCAGTGCAGTTCTTGGAAATTGTCCCAGAACTGGCAAACATCTTTTTTCTTTTTACTGCAAGGTGCCAATCACCAATTCTGCTGTGCATGCGTTCTCCTACCTCGTGCATGTACTGGCCCTTGAGATTGTAGAAGAAGACATAGTGGTAAGCTAGGCCATAGAAGACGAACCAGGCAACTGATAACATAGGTAACGGACATGACGTCAACTACAGCAGGTTTTCGCGCCTGCTTCGTCGTTCCCTCTTTCCTTTCGTGTGCATTAAGATGGTGCGTAGTAAGCTTGTGGAGAGAACATGTGGCGAGAGGCAGCGCACGAAGCGCAAGCGAGGCGATCACTGAACCGTTGGCAGCACCGCGAAAGAAGCCAAACAAGCAGCAGTAGGTGAGCGGGCCTGGATAGGCGGAATCAGATCGACTTACTGAGGATGGAGTTGACTGGACTCTACCGTGGCTGACAAGCAAATATATCCAAGGACACATGCTGATTAACACCAGGCAACCTCTGGCCGCCTGCGCAAGACCATACTGGGTCATGCTATCTTGACACAAGTCAGTCTAGATCCAGTCCAGGAACAGTACTCTGACCCAGATTGAGGGTGTCTGGTTGTGCAGCAGACATGGTGAGATAGCCGCTGACACAGTCACTCCACTCAACTCTGGCAATTGTTTGTTACCCTACAGGTTAAGGTCTTGATCCACTCTGGTTGTTGAGACCCCGCTCGGGATGTGAAAGGCTTGTGGCTCACGAGTTGTGGCCCCCATATCATTAATGTCTGCGTCACCGTGCAGAGAAAGGCACCATTGGGTCACTGTGGCTGCTGGCCAGAGCTTCGTGGCCCCTGCCAACTACGTGCATGAACAACCCGGACTGCAAGAAGCCTGGTACGTACCTGGGTCTCAATAAGTCGTTGGCTTGAGTGAAGCGTAGCTCACTCCACTGGCTGAAGGATTGCTGCTTGCATTTCCACTGGCAGAAGGTAGTGAGAGTCCGTGTTGGAAGCCCTGGACTGCTCGTTCAAATTGCAAAGTGTTCCCGTTCATCATTGATGGTTTGCATGCGTTTGCAGAAGAAGGCAGGGGATTATGAGCTCCCTATGGCGGTCGATGCCCAGGCCGTCAACTACGAGCGCAGCCCGCACCGTGCACAGGTCAGCGACTGTGATAGAAGGAACAACATCTGCGACAGAGACCTCCTTGTGCGTCTGGTCAACTGGGGCCAACCCAAACTTGGATGCTTGCTTTTTGATTACACGTTGATTGCTCTGTTTCAATCCACCCATTTGTAGTTGTAGGTTTGTGCAGTGTGTGCTCTACGCGCTACGCTGGACCGTGTTGGTCGCTGTGAGCTCCCCAGTCCACAGTCAGTCCAATGCACACACACAGGAACGAGCTGTACTATGTCCGCGACGGCAAGCCCCTGGCAGCGGCCGCACTGCCTGTGGATGTTCTTCTGACATCCCTGCTCTTGAAGTTTGCTGCAGGCCTTTGATCTTGCTTCAGACCTTCAGGCCTTTCATTGTGTCTCGCATCACACCTTACTGCCAGTATGTTGATCTGGTGACGACCTAGTCAATTGTTGTCCATCTTGCGTGCTGGTTTTTGAGCCCCAAAATGGAATGCAGAAGGCTTGTGGCTCACGAGTTGTGGCCCCCAATTCAGTCAATGTCTGCGTCACCATGTGCAGAATGGCGCTAATGTCAGTGACACTGTGACTGCTGACCAGAGCTGTCAGTGCTCTGTGCTTGAACGCCGTCTAGCTGTGATTCTTCCCGTGCCTGAGCGCCTTGTGCTGTTCCGGTCCTTTCCATGTGCAGCGTGCCGGGGCTAACCGTCAGCTGCACAACTTGATGAAGCACCTGCTGATGGTGAACAATTCGGTCCCTGCCTTTCCTTGCTGGTGACCGATCCCAGTGGCTGCCCCTCGCCCTGCAGCCCCAGCCAGGAGCGCCCCAGACACACTCACTCGCATGGCTGGCCCGGCACACACACGGTCACATGCGCACATGCCAGGCCCGGGATTCTTAGCTTTGCAACGTGTCTTGGTGGCCTGACTTGGTGTGAGAAGAGGAATAAATGTCATTGTAATGGCTCACGCACCTGGGCGATCTGTTTCATTTTGCTTCATGATCAGACCAGCCATTGTCATTGTTTGGCGCCTCCAAAGCTTCCCTTTGCCACGCTGCAGAGCCTGGCATGGAAACCAGCACTGCACAGAGACCATTCGGTCGATGCTCAATTGATTCATCTCACTGGTATGTTCCCGCTCAGGTGGGCGCTGCGGTTGTGTCGCAGCTGCTGGAGCGGCGTGCACAGCAGGACCACAACCGCTGCTGGACCACAACCGACAGATCAGCGAATTGCAGGTGACAGGCCAGGGCAGGCACAAGGTCATCGGACTCCCTCAATTGCCAGATGCGACCAAGTGGTAGTACATTTGAGCCTGTGTGCAGCTAGCCACACTGCGCGGGTTACTGGACGTCTGGCATGCTTTATGTGAAAATTTCTGGATTGCGTGTTACAGGGCCATTTACAAAAGGCCTGTATGAAGTGTTGAATGGTGACCTTTGGAGTGGAAGGATGAGCACTTCGAATATAGGAGATCTGCCAGTAGGTCTTCTACATCAAGATGTGAAGATGTGACGAAATTGTGACTGTGCTTGCAGGGCAGCAAGACACGTGATCAGTCAGTGTCAGACTATCTCGTCTTATTGCAGTCAAGTGCAGCAGCCGGCATGCAGGGTGCACCCTTACGGGCAACCATGCAGTCCAACAACAACGACCCGTTGCTCGTCCCCACAACCTCAGCGGAAGGCACTGGCTATTTTATGCTCGGCTTCCTTATTTGCCCGCCCGTTTCAACCACCTTAACCAATCTACGTAATGCAGCTCACCCGCGGGCGGCTCAGCATCACTTGACTATCGAGCTGTTGTGCTCTCACCCAACGCCATGCAGTCAAAGCAGCGGTACAGCAGCGGTACAGCTATGATGCGGCAGGCTTCCCAATAATAGAAACCACCTCAATCGCCTTCAGCAGCAACTGGTACAAAACTGCTCACCATGCAGCTGAGGGTGCAGGTGGCGGCCACGGGTTGATGAGGGCATCAGTGTGCTGCTGGAGTCAGTCAGGTGAGGTCAAGGGTGTGGGTAAGGCTGCATGTGGCAAGGCTTGTAAGGAAAGGGGAGGCAAGAGGCAACAGTAAAGAGCAAAGGGTAACAAGCATATGTGAGGGGCGATCCCTCTGGTGGCACCCTGACGTTGCGTGGACATTCCATTGTGCACGTGCAAGGCACAAGTGGGAACATGCATTGCTGTTGCTGCACTTGCAGCCTGCGATTGTGCTTTGCATTCATGTGCTTGGCCTTCAGGCCTTCCATCTTTCTCTACGTCAAACTTCAGTGATAGTATGTTGGTATGGTGACGACTTAGGCAGCTGATGTCTATCTTGCCTGCTGGTTGTTGAGCCCTTGGCGGTATGTCAGAGGCTTGTGGCTCACGACTTGTGGCCTTCAATTCAATTCATGTCCACCGGGCGCAGAAAGGCACCATTGGTCACTGTGGCTGCTGGCCAGAGCTTCGTGGCCCCTGCCAACTACGTGCATGATCAACCCGGACTGCGAGAAGCCTGGTACGTTCCGGTTTTGGCATGGGTGAAGAGTACTCTTGCTTGCAAGGCACTGACCATCCTGTGCGGGGCCCGACAATGGATCACCCGAGGCAGACCCGTGGATGGGCCAGTCAGCGCCATCCACTACTGTGATTACTTCACCACCCAGATCATTTGCGGACTTAGATTATGCAAGCTGGCAGGATGGCACTCTGTATTCTAGTGCACCAAAGTGTGGCGGCGTGATGACCAGCCTTTAGTTCTGCCCTCTTGCTGCATGTTGGCACTCTGTTGCAAATGTAAGCAGGCCTATGGCTGTCTGTTGTTCCCTGGCTGCATGCTGTTCAGTGCAGGTGCTCTGCATCAATGGATCAAGAGATGGCCACCACAGCTCCAGTCAAAGGGTGCCCCGCTGGACTTGCTGTCCCTGAGTTAAACCACCTGCTGGCTGCCTTGGACGATGTGCACGTGTATGTGACTGCGGTTTTGTGTGTTGTGTGTCCTGTGGTGTCCGCACCGGGTTGCACGATGTGTGCGCCTGGTGTGCTGTGTGGTGTACATGTCTGTGCGCTATGCGTTGTATATGAGCATGTCGCAGGGGTTGATGTGCCATCAATCCAGCACAGCAAAACACAGCTACAGACAGGACAGCAGTACAGAGTTGAATGTGCGCCAGGTCAGGTGAAACTCGGCTAAAAGCTAAAGAAACTCGTGTGCACATAGTAGTGTCTAGGTAGCAAGTGCAGATATCCAAGCAACCACGCCAGATATCCAAGTATCTGAGTTTGCGCCTCGGTCGGCAACCTGATCAGGGCCTGGCAATCTTTTGCCACGTTTACGCTGAACCTGGCTGGCGCGTTCATCTCAACCAGCAAGCAACCAGCAGCGTGTTCATCCCAATCAGCTGAGTCATTAACAAAGTTCGGCATTCCACTGTGCTGGCACAGAGCCTTTCAGAGGTCTGGCCAGCCAAATCTGAGCACGTGGTTCCAGCGTTAGTGCTTTGTGTTACAGTACCATTCTGCAGAAAAGAAGTTTGCCAGTTTGCCTGGGAGCCAGTGTTGGTGATGGGTGTTGTACTTGCACAGTGTGATTGGGTGTAGTTGTACAGTGGTGTGTGCAGGGGCTGTGGGTGTATGCTTCAACCAGACGAGGCCTGCACTGAGCACCAGAGTTCCAGACTTCATAAACACCAAGTTCGTTTCACACCTGAAAGGCCTGTCCAGTCGTTCAGAGTACGCTCGCATATGCATGAGGCTGGGGTCTCTCGTGTGTAATGTTGACAGATCTACAGGGATTGCACACCAGGAAGCAGGTACAACGCCAAATACGAAGGTCGATGGTCAGTGTCAAGCAATCATTGAGCACATCATTGAGTACTGCATGATGCCGCATTTTCCTTGACACTATGACTGAGCACATAAACCAGATCAAACCTGTCCTGACCGACCCTGAGCAAGCAAAGACCCACTCAACCCTGCTCGAAAACGGCAAAAGGAACCCCGGAAGCTTGGACACAGCTCCGAAGCATTAATTCTAAACCTTCTCCTAGAATCTAAGTGACAGCACTACATTAGGCAAACCGTACTTCCCTGGGTTAAGTCAAACATCAAATCAGTAAGCCTCAGGGTTGGTTAGGAAGGTATCCAGCCTCGTCTCTTGCATGGCTTGCTAGTGTTGATGCTTGTGAGCCCCCTGATGTGCTCAATATAAATGTTTAACCGTTTTAACGTACACGGTGGCTGTTGCAAATTTACGAGATAAATACGTTTCATACGATGGGTTGCAGTTTTTCGACTTGGGTCTCTATAACGCAGAACCCGACAAACATTGCCCATATTGCCAGGCTATTTACGAAGATATGCCCAAATGTCTGGAGTGTAGCAATGCTGTAACAATGCATCCGTTGCATGTAGCTTCGAGTCAGTTGCGTGGACGTGCTTCCTCCTCCTTGTAAGAAATCATGAATTCGGCAATCCGGGGCAATCAAAGGCCCGCACTGTTCGGCAATCCACGGCAATCAAAGGCCCGACACTTTCATGGTGCAAACCAGCTTGAGGCGAGCAAATCTCTGGCACTCCACGTGCCCTGTGCGCGTTACAGCAGAGCATGCAGTACTGAAGGCGCAAACTTGGCCGTGTTGTGCACCTACAACAGGGACATACCTCCCACTATTAGTTGTTGAGAATGTCTACCAGCTCATCAATTCCAAGTTCTTCACCTCATCTCGCCGCCTGTCACGGCGGGTCAGGGCAAGCCCGCAGGCAGGTATAAAATACAAGTGAGTTCTGACGTCATGGTTGGTGAACGGGCGGGCTTGCATGCCAAATGGCTAAGAAAACATGTGCTGAAAAGCAGAGTTCCTGCCTGGGCGATGCTTGTGTACGCTCGGCCGGTTCAGCTGTCCCAAGGATAACATGTAGCAGCACATGACCATTGCGACTGTGAATGAAGTGACAGACTCTAGGGCGTAAGGAACGGACTCTTTGGACGCTGGGTATACACGGGAATACCTGCGATGTCCACACTTGAAAACCTGGGTTCAATGAAGGGAGAGCCAGATCACCAAGTCGCCCATCAGACTGCAGGGCGGAAGCTACAACATGTAAACTGTTCATTGTTATGAGGCAGGATCTCTATTTAGATCCTCTTGCGCTGGTTTCACTGCATGTCCTCTGGTGCTTTGCCACCTCCATGTCCATCCAGCCCTCTCCACAGCCCTTCAAGCCCACAAGCGAGGTTGCATCTAGTTCAAGTGCCACAGGGGAGGCGGGCCCCGCCCTCACTTCCACCAGGCCACAGCCTGCTGTGCCCTGGGTTTGCGACCCCTGATCTTGACCTTGTCAGCGAGCTCCTGGTCCAACACATACTCTACTCGCTTGTTCTGGTGGCTCTGCAAACGCACTTGGCACAACAACTGTGTGTTGGGGCGCGGTGGCAAGCAATGCATGACATGCTGGCTCTTCTTGCCTACATGCATGAGCAAGCCTGATCAATGATGGACACCGGGCAGCCAGACTGGTTCCGTTGTTCATAAACACTGTTGAGCAGTTGTCAACGCTTGACATGAAACAGCGCCATGACATCAGAACACTGGCATCCACACCCTTTCTGCACAAGCTCAGTCCAGCAACGTACTGTCCCTGCTGCTGATATTGCCTGTGGCATTCCGGCACGTATCATAGCAAAAAGTATTTGCCTCTGGTTAAACCTTCAAACTGGACCCTCATGCCCCCATCCATACAACCCTTGCATCTATGCACTCCCCTCCTTAACTTGCGTTACAGGCCTGTTTGTTTATCCACCTTTCTCATCTTGCTGCTGCTTGCCCAGTGCCCAATGACCTGGTATGCGTTGGTGCTCACGAACTCGGGCGCTGAGCTGAGGATGGACCGCACTTTGCCCACCAGGTTGTTGCGGTCGCATTCGGCGTAGTCACCCTCACACATGATCTCTTCCACAACGCCATCCACAGTGCCCTGCAGCACACACACATGCATGCACGTACACCCGAGCTCGCTTAGCACCCAATAAAGTGGAACAACGACAAAACGCTTCACCCATTGCACCGCAACAAGAGAGCCGTTCATCTCACAACATCTGCACATTGCTTGAAATGCAGAGAGCAGAGACGTGACATCATCCTTCAAACCCACGCCAACGCACTTGGCAACGCACGGACGCACTTGCAAACCAAGAACATGACAGGGATACTCAGGAGGAAAAAAAAGAGAAGAAAAGAAAAAAGAAACTGGACGCCGGCAGGCGTAGTTAAGGAGGCCGGGCATCAATGCACAACCCCCATGTAGACAGGGCTCCATACCTAATATCCCATCACCTTGAGCTCTACTTTACTGCTGCTCTCTGGGGTTGGTTGTGCCATGTCTTTCTGACGCCAGAGCCCTCTTTACTCGAGGCTCGCTAGCACGGTCGACGGTCACGGCAGGGCACCAAGCCGATTTGTCTCAAAGGTTGGCAGACCTTTACAGGCCGGTAAACCAAGCCCCACCGAGAATCACCCGCCAGCAACCAGGGTCAAACCTAGTACTTCTCAGAACATACTCGGGACTTGAGGCTGGAGGGGGTCCGTGCACGCTTTGTGTAGTACTCAGAGTTCATGAGGTTGCTGTTGCTGCGCTGTGCGTGCATGCGATGAACCATAAGTTAGGCCTGACGGTTGATCTCATGCCTGCCATGTGCCCTGCACTCGCCTTGTGCCCCGGCACTGCCAACAGCACCTCCTGGATCCTCTGCCTCAGAGGCGTGGGCGGCTCCTGCTGAGGGGCCGGCGGTGCCTGCCGCTGCCGCGACTGGCTCGGCGTCAGGTCACCCGGGCCCTGCTGGCGGGAGGCGGCAGGCGCATTGCCCTGTGTGCTGACAGCCCAACGCTTGGGAGCGAACTTAGGTGGGGACAGGCGGCCCGCTGCACCGCTCGCTTCTTCCTGGTGCGCCCTGCTGCCTCCAGACTGCAAAGTGCGGACAAAAGGGTGATGTGCTCTGCATTGCACAGCTGCGTCATTCATGGAAACGCTGTGATGGGTTCTGAGTGCACAGCTGTACTGGTCATTTGCAGTGCCTGAAGGACATAGTGGCCAGTTCCGCTTATCCATGTGTAGCTGCAACGGACAAGTCGTAAAACGAGTGGAGCCAAACTCACAGTCATTTTCAAGTGAAGCAAACCTTCTGGTTTGGTGGTAAAGGCACCCTGGATTGGATGCGTGCTCATTCCAAACACATGCAACGTAACTACACATTGTCCTGTTCTAAACCACCACAACGTTGAAAATTGGCTACTCTACTACTGACTCACCGCATTGACTTGGTTGCTTGCGAGGTCAGCCGAGCGCGTCACAAGGGCTCCTGCAACACCATCAGCACTGGTACCGGCCCTGCCTGGCCCAGCATGAAGTGTGGTAGCACCGGGGCCTTCACCCGGCTCCTTTTTCAGTGTTGCTGCTTGGCCTTCAGCCTGCTTGGCATAAGCAGCCCGCAGCTTGTTGATCTTGCCTCTGATCTGCTCCTCAGTGTAGGCTGCGCGCGGAGGGCAACCACACGTGTGGCTGTGGGGCAAGCAGGGTGTCAGCTGGAGTAGAAGAAGGAAGGTGGCATAGCAATCTGACCAGCTTCATCGAAGCAGAACAATTCCGAGTATGTGAGGGCATAGCAAGGAAGACAAAGGTAGAACTAGTGGAGTAGCCTGTGCTACGCCCCGCGGCAATACGAAAGGAAAGAACAGAAGAAATTGACAACTGCTGGCCAATGTGATGTTTTCGAATGACATGCTGACATGCACTGTGCCTGTGCATGGGCCCGCTGCTGAATGCATGGCAAAAGAGTCAGCATCTGAAGGATTGCTCGGTGCATGCATGGTTCATGCGCCGCCAGTGATGGCCTGTCACTGCATGCATGGCCTGTGAGTGAATGTAATAATAATTGACAACTGGACGTGCGCGGCAGATACGCGTTTGCAAACATACAGGCGAATTGCTGCCACTCAGCAGTCTGACAGCCAAGGCGTACAGCAAAGTAGACTCGAGTCTACCCACCGTTCCCAAAGTCGCCCCGCAGTTTAGAAACGTTGACCAGCGCAGCGGCGGCGTCTGCTCGCTCCATGGCTTCAGTCAGCAACGCAACGCGGGCTGCGGGCCAGTGGGCACGGGGCGTCTGTGACTGGCAGCGTTTGCGCTTCTGACCTGAAGAGGGCGAGGCGGGTGCGCTGGCTGGTGCTGAGCGGGGCGGTGCGGGCATTGGGGCAGGGCCAGGAGCGGGGACAGGCACGGGACCGGGGGCCGAAGCAGGCGTGTTGACATCGACCTTGGTGGGTGGTTGTGAGCTTGCAGGAACATCGCTCTCAAGCGCGCCAGCCTGTGTGGTACAACGTGGCACAGACGCAAAGGGTCACCAACTGCATATGACTGCTGTACCGATTGCATCAACGAATGCCTGCTCTGTTGCCAACTCGGTACAGGCGTGATATTGAATGTAGAAGTGGGGCGCGCCTGACAAATGCCTGGATGCTACAGACAGCCTGGCGCATGTTACATGCAGCTGTCCACTGCTGTTGCCAGCTCACAAGAAGGGAGGGTACCAAGCTGTTGCCAGCTCACATCCCAGGCCGCCAGCAATGCACACTATTTGCACATGCACATGCACCTCACATCTGCTGGTGGCGTGCACGTTTTCGTTGAAGTTGATGACCTTGTCACACAAAGTATACAGAGCATATGCAAGCCGCCAGCAGTAGATGCATACAAAAGCGTCGGCGCATGCACATCATAGCCTTGTGCTTACTCGTACTCTTTTGTTGTGCAAGCCCGTCGTCCGCCTGGTGACTGTGCTACAGGGCTGTTCCCCAGCGCATAGCAGAGCATAGTGCAGAAGCGCCTCCCACACCAACCCAACTCACCTGCTTCTTGTTTCTCTTCCTGGGCTTTTCGTCTGCTTCCTCGTCCTGCTGCTCCTTCTCTTTTGAAGTCAGCTTCTGGGCAAGCTTCTTCTCCTTCTTCTTGCTCCTAACATCTTCTAGGCTACCTTGGCCAGGTGCCCCACCCACGGGCACTTGACCTAGCGAGCTGAGGTAGCCTTGGAGCACAAGCGCCTGGGAGGACTTGAGACACTGGGCGAGCCAGCCCTTGCACTTTGCTTCCAAGTCATGGAGCTCTGCCAGCACGTCAGCAGGTCGCATGCCTAAGGACTCCTCAACTAACTTCGGTTGCCGTTGCTGCTCTGCGGCCAGGCGGGCCTGCTTCTTGGCTTTTTTCCTGGCCTTGCGGGCAGCCAGTTCAGCTTGGGCCTCAGCATGTGTCCGTTCGGATGATTCAGAATCGCTCATGTTCAGAGTGCCTGTAGCCGTATGCATGCACAGGAGCATCAGGTTGAAGCATGCAGGGCCGTGTGCCAGATCCTTACTGGATAACCCCTGCCCTTCCTGGTACATGCAGCGGCCTCACAGAGTACGAAACCAGACATTTTGCTAACCCAAGCTGCAGGATGCATGCTTTGTCCTCAGATGACAGCTCTTTGTCCGCGACAGCACATGTTCTCCAGATTTGAAAACTAGGCGCCATTTCCAGTACTGCACAGCTTGACCACTGCGCACATCTCATGGAACTTAGTTGCGATGCAGAACTTGCACACCGAGCGTTCCCCAAGTCACCTTGCGTTGAGTTTTAGGGTGCGTGCTTGCGGGAGCTTGACACGTCGGCTTGGATGGGCGATTTGTGTACCACGATGCCAACCGGTGTCAGTGGTGTTGGCAGCTTGGCGTGTGAGACAATCGTACAGCGGAAGCGGCGGGATTAGTGGCTATTCAAAGACCGATCTACCTCCCCCTATGACAACAAACACGTGCACAATGACCTGACTCTGAGTCTGACTAATAGAATCCGGCTCTGCTGGACTGAACTGGGCTTGCAGGTGCAGAGTTTGCATCACGTGTGTTTTGACTAGCTGGAGGCCATGTGTTGAGGTGATGACCATGTGGTCTTGGCGGGAGTCAAGTTGAGGATGCGGCACCAAAACGCTTGATGGCAGACAGCCCAAATGATTGACATCCACGCCAACATTGTAAGGTGGCTGTAGGTCTGATTTATTTGAAAACGATGGCACTCCAATGCTGTCATGGCTGAGTAATCAAGCAGTATATCAACCTTGTATTCATGGTGCTCGCGTTGACAATAGTCACCCCTCAGTGTGCATATTGTGTTAGCAGCAGAACGGGTATAGACTCGGCCAAGAGCATTACAGCAGACAAAGGGAAAGATTGGTTTGAGCCGCCATCAGTATGCGCTACCCTCATCACTAAGGAGTACCCAGGTGTTGGATGTACATAGTTCTGTGCGGTCACTGCTAGGCTGATGTAAATAGTCAATGAAAACAGCCATTTCTGCAAGGAGTCGTGCCTGTCAAGTGGTGGACGTAAACTGGCGTGGTTGCGCTGTCGATGGCACCACCAGCCATAGCCACCGTTTGCATACTTGCTCCACCTCTCACTCTTTTGTTTCATCATGGTGTTTGGTTGTCCTGACCAGGGTTCGGCAATCCGATCGGGTACCGATGTATTCAAGCCTCAAATCCAGAACCTCGTTGAAAGTTTTGCATGGATTCTGGGTGTGCCGCACTGCTTCCCATTCATTCTCATTCATGATGACAATCAAAAATCCCGATTAAATGTCAGAGGTATGCCTGGGGATAACAGGAGAAACCGGAAACCGGCCTGGTGTGAGACAGACTTCGGAAAAACAGAGATAACTGACCAGTCATTGTCGAACCCTGGTCCTGCCTGACCCTGTGTAGTCTCTATGGCATAACGCGGTACCACAGGCCTGGGCGCATGTAGCGGGCCGACGCGCAGGAAACTGGGGCCACCACCCTCAAGTTTCTACAAGAGGTGGCCAGGTGCCACTGGGACTGAGGATGGTGGTGGCTAAACCAGGGCGTGACAGGACAAGTGAAGAGCGCATGAGCACCTTGACGATCGATCACATTATCAACAAACAGGCTGAGGACCTGTGGCGGCTAGTGGACAGCAGTATCAGCTGCTGAGATGGGTAGTGGCGTTTTGGGGTTATCTGCTTTAGGCATGGACGTTCAGGCAAGAGCCTTAGGCATGGACGTTTAGCATGATGTCGATAGAGTGTGTTTGCGGATTGGTTTTTTTTTATTTGTTAGGTTAATATGTTGTGCGGATGAGATGCACTGTCGCTTACAATGTCCACCAGCACACGTAAGAGTGTCACCATGGGCGTCACACGGGCAGCACAAGCCACATGATGTTGGTCCTTGTGTGTGGTCGTCCTGATTGCATGTCCTGACAACATGTCCTGACCGGATGTAGGTATTATGGATCTGATGTGGTCACTATCTGTATTGGGTTATCAATTGTCGTACGCCTGGACAGGGCAAACCTTTGCTCATGCATTTGGATGGACTCGACGCTTTCAAATGCACAGTCATTACAGAAACCTCGACCGTCGTAGTTGGTAGAAAAGTGCTTAGTGTCAATGGAGCAATGCAGATGCGCAGGGGTTTGCCATCCACAGGATGCGTTGTCAGCTTGCGTAACCGCGCAACGCGCAACTTTCACGTGCAGATTTGAAAAAGCATTAACACTGGCCCACAAGCCTGTTGGCGGCTTACTTTTGGCAAATTGTGGCTGCTCCACACTTTGGCGTTGTCCCTCATCTCTCTGTCCGCGAGCAAGCTGCGAGCAGCCGGTGCATGTGAAGGCGAGCCCGTGAGTGACGGCCTGTAGATGGGGTAGGCGGCTGATACTTGCTGTCTTCCACGAAAGCTGGGGTGCGGGTAAACAGGCCAGTTGTCACGAGTGCCTGCATTCCCGGATGGCTTCCAATGGCTGCATGCCGTGCACCATGAAGCAAGCTTCAGCGGGGTCAGGCCTCGATAGGCCGCTGCTTTCGCACAGTGGCTGTGTATTCGCCATAAGAATCAGCAACATCACCCTCCTTGGGGATGGCTTTAGCACTTCTGCGGCCTTGCATCTGGCACTTTTCACTCGCCAATTGAAAACATCAGCTGATGTGATCGATTGGAACGATCAGCTGTGATTAGCATGCAGCATCTCTACGTCTACCTTCCTTTTTCTTGCGATTTGCCACAGACCGATGGCCTCTTTGTCCCAGTCTATGTCCCGGCGCATTTGGGCGTAACGCGCCATCTTGAGATGAACAGATGCAGTCCATAGTCCTCCCAATTTTCCAGGCCAACGATGGAAAAGAAAAGTGCGTGCATTCTGTGTCTGAACCAGTGCTTTTGCCTTTTCCTTACCTGCGCAGTAGCTGCATCGAGCACGCGTACGGCTGGAAACGGTGAGCAACATCAGAGCACCAGTGCGCGCACGAACGTGCATTTACGATCTCGCAGGTCCTACTCAAATAGCCATCCCAGCGTCCCCGCGCACTACCCGTACACAAAACAACGTGCTCGCCATCGCCATATACTGCCTCAAACTCCTGCAACAGTCCCGGGAAACATGACGCGCTTAGAAATGATAGCAGGCCTCAGCTTAATCATGTGCGTGACTTTCAGGCATACAGCTCGCTTTCCATGTGTTGAAGTACAGGTTGACAGCAACATGGTTCGCCAAGCGGCACGCCTGGTCACACGCCCTGTCACACGGTCTTCTCCAGGCTCGGTTGCTAAGCAAATAAGCATCCTTGAGGAGCTCAAAGGTGCGGTAACACTGGTAGAAGCAGGCAGGAACATAAAAGGAACAATTCAGCTAGTGCTGCTGCATATCAGTCCCAACACATGTGATGAGGCGTTGTTCATGCTGAGGCAGTTTGTACCAAGAGTTGCTGGGTGGTCCGGGCGCGTGAGAAGAACAGTACGATGCGCTTTTTTCGGGGAAAAGCCAACTAATGCATGCTGTTGTCATACTCAGCTCATAGCCGATGTAAAATCAGGATCATGCAATCAGTGGTGTAGCGGGTTGAACGCAGGGGTATGTGATTACGAGCATGTGATAAGCATAGCTCCGTTATTGTCCCTTCTGGCAAGGTGTGGCAGAATCACAGCTGTCAAGTGTTGACCCTGTACGCAGCACAACCAAGGCAGCTGAAGTTGCTGAGAAGAACCAAGGCATCAGCCCGAGCATCGGCACAGCCAGTTTCCAAGGCACAGAAGGTGCTGTTGGGAATGAACAGACAGGAGCTTCAGACAGCTTTAGCCAAGCTTGCACATGAGCCAGGATTTCTGCTGTTCAACACACATCTCAGCGAGAGCCAATTTGAAAAGGCTAAGGAGGGCAAGTTTGAAGCCGGTGTGCCGTACCATGCGCCCCTTGCACTAGCCGGCAGTGACTACGGTCAAATCAGATACAAAGGGGTGAGAGCCAAACGAGTTTTGTATTGATGCACGCAAGTATGTTAAGAAACATCGGTTTTCCTTGCTGCTGTGTCCTCATCAGCTGGGTGACGTGACAGTCGCGCCATTCAAAATATCAGTTGCCTTTATGAACGACAGAAGAGTTGTTGCAACCTCATCGAACGTAGCCCCTGATGTGCAACTTGCAATGCACTGGTTTACATGACACCTGGCAGGCCCAGGACAGGTAATGCATAAACTAATGGATGGAAACAAGACTTGTTGGACTGTCACCATGGCTGTAGGTGCCCATGGATGTTCCATCACTCGCCCATCTGACACTTGCTTGCTCACTGCGCGTGTGCACTGGTCACTACTTGTTTACTGCTTGTTTACTGCGTTTGTCGCAGGTTAAGTTGTACATCCACAAGGTGGCCGTGTTGTTCAACCTGATGAGCCAGTGCATCGACAGTGGATCGCAGTTTGTAGAAGAGGTGGGTGGCAGGCACGTGCACACCTGGATCGCTGCAATTGTTCACACCACACGCGAACTCATTAGCCTGGTATCAGAGTACATACCGCACGCAGTGATGTAGGGATCGCTGCAATTGTTCACACCACACGCGAACTCATTAGCCTGGTATCAGAGTACATACCGCACGCAGTGATGTAGGATCAGTCTTGCCCTAATTCCTGGTCCGCAGTGTCTTCATATACTCCAGATAACGCCGTCGGAACAGCTGTCAGATGTCCATATGCGCAGTGCAGTAGCGTGTGGCCTGTGCATGCATTGTGCCTGAGCAGCACAGTGCGTTTGGGTTCCCAAGTTGCTTGCTGCTGCCTGCAGTCATTGTGCTCACAGTGTTGCCCTTGCTTCCAGGGCATGCTTTGACAAATGTCACCTGTACTGAAGGATAGCTTTTGCTTGTCTTCTGATGGGATGCATGCAGAACGAGGATGGTGACTGGCACTGGACAGGGGCAGGCATTGCCCACCTGCTGTCAACAACCGCTACTGCAAAGGAAGCAAGCCATGTGATGGAGGGCTACGTTGGCTACAAGAGGAATTTCAACCCCCAGCAGCTCTGTTTGGAATCTGAGCTGGAGAACAAGTCGCGCAAGGGTTGCCTGTTTCAGGTGGGTGCCTGCCTTTAAGTTGGAAAAGCGCAAAGTTGTTCTTTTTGTGCGGGTGGTTGCCCATGAAGTGGTCTGCATCTCAATGAATCTGAGCTGTGCAGCGTGGAATCTGTGCCTGTGCCAGGGTCCTCTTCCTTTCTGCCATTGCTAGGGTTGTGCAAAAACGTATAATTTCAACTTTTATACCGTATATATACGTATATTTGCGTATACCGTATACCGTATGCGTATATTTGCCCCCCGTTTTGCGGCTTCTACCCCTTACGCAGGTCCAATGGGCCTGAAACCTTGCCAACGTGTCACAATAGGCAATGTAAGACTATATGCAAACGCTGGAGTCATTTCAATCTGTTCTTACACCCTTGCCAGCACAAAATGTGCTTGCCGTTTCCGGTTTCTAACCACCTCGCACTAAAACCTCTTCAGACCCATTCAACTGTCCTCAAAAATGAAAAACGAGTATGAGGCACCAATTTAAACATAATAAGCGACCCGTTGCCAGAGTTCTAGATGCAATCAAGTTGATATCATCATGTTCTCATCACAGTTCAAGGTCAGTGGGTTGACGCGGTGTGCCGACCACTCCTTGCCATGCCA
>QAXH01006712.1:0-30354 GCA_004335635.1 Chloromonas sp. AAM2 | reverse complement strand
TGGAGGGCAGGCGTGCCGCATGGGCCGGGCAGGTGGGCATGTTTGCATGGGGACATGTACTAGGGCCTGTGGATGGCAGGCGTGCCGCATGGGCCGGGCAGGTGGGCATGTTTGCATGGGGACATGTACGAGGGCCTGTGGAGGGCAGGCGTGCCGCATGGGCTGGGCAGGTGGGCATGTTTGCATGGGGACATGTACGAGGGCCTGTGGAGGGCAGGCCTGCCGCATGGGCCGGGCAGGTGAGAGCTCATCCCTTTGCCTGCTTTTTCTGCCTTTCATAGCAGCGTGCCTTAGTCCCTTTTGCCGTTGGGCCTGTTTCTGCCTGTCCTCCTGCCTTTCTTCTTGTTGCAGGCTCAGAGCAGGTCAGGGCGGTACATGTCCGTCCCGTGTCCTGTTACAGCTTCCCTGATTTCGAGAATAAACACATGTGGTCGGCATGCCACTAACAGTGCTCAGCTGATCATGGACGCTCAACACACAGCTTGCTGTGCTTTGCTTTCTTGCACACACAATCACGGGCCGTCCAGAAAAAAGAAGATGTTTGCCAGTTCTGGGACAATTCCTCGAAGAAGACTGTGAATACTAATCAAAGTCTGGTTAAAGTTCGAATGGTCAGATGGCCAGTGTACTCGGGGCGTCAACTGCACTTTGGATCGCCTGAACTGCTGCTTATAACACGTAGGGTTAGGGTTAGGGTTAGGGTTAGGGTTAGGGTTAGGGTTAAACACGTAGGTGATCCTACTTTGAATCGTGGTACCTGTGTGCAGTTGACACACCACAGCCAACATCACTGTGATCAATTTGCTAGCAGCGTCATCCTGCCATTTTTGACACATCTGCTTGCTATCCACCAGGCAACTTCACCTCAACTTCATGTAATGAAGAACAAGCCGTCCAATCATCAGTGTGGCCGTGTGACTCAAATTGCCTGCGTGGACTGCAGGTCTCTGTGTGTTCAGGTGTAGATGGGCAGAATCTTCAGAACGCAGTGTAGCAGTCGTCTACATAATCAGCCCAATTCCTGAAGTTCAGGCCACTCGTTTTGCTAGCCTGATGGTTCTGCTACACGCAGTACCTGGCAGCTCTGTTCTGTCTGTTGAAGCAAGTCTGCTGGCTAGCCGTGCAGTATCAGACATCATATGTCTGCCAGCGGGATGTCTGCTGTATGCAGGTACTTGTTTTCTGGTGGCAGCGAGTACAATGGCCAGTGGCAGGCGGGCACCATGCACGGCCCCGGCACGTTCGCGTGGGCATCGGGGGAGAGATACGACGGCCAGTGGAAAGTGGGTGCAGTCAAAACATCATGAACACTGGTGGGAATGCAACATGATGGCAGGTGGACGGGACGGGAGGATGTGTCAAGAGGTGACGTGGAACGTGCCACTGTGACTTGATACATGGCATTGCAAGGCAAGCTTCCAGCAGGGTCGTCCTTTTGTGGGGAACTGGCCCAGAATTGACCAGGCCAGGTCTCTCGTTACATTGCGGAACACTTGGATGCCGACTGTGATGACCGATGTTGTGCAAACCATGATGTTGTTACAACTCGATAAATTGCAGGATCGCATGCAAATGTTGCACCAACAATGGTAATCTGTTCGTGCATGGCCCTTTGGAGGGCAATCTTCTTATGCCATGCATACCGTCCGTTAGTTTCACCCTCCTGTTGGACTGGCCCCGCCATAGTAACTTGGCTCAGTACGAGAGGAACCGCCGGGTCAGATAATTGGTAATGCGCTTGGCTGAAAAGCCAATGGCGCAAAGCTAACATCTGTAGTCTAATGACTGAACGCCTCTAAGTCAGAAGACATGCTAGCTTACTGCAGGCTGGCCAGCCTGACGGCCTAGGCTCGTTGGTCACGGCCGACGGCGCACAGTTTGAGTCACAGTGGCTGGCCGGCAAGCGGCACGGTGTCTGTTTGTACCGGCCGCCCTGCCCTACCCGGTGCAAGACTGAGAATGGGCATGAGAAGATGCCCTCAGCGAACTCTAGAGGGGTAAGCATGAGCAGTATGCGTGTGCCATCTTGCTCCATCTTGCTCCAAACATGCACCCTGATCCCGAACCTGCTGTAGCATGTGCTCTGTTTGGTAGGCTACCAACCTCATTTGTTGTCTGCTACAACAGTTTTGGGATCAGAGTACAAATCCAAGGCAAGGGCACTTCAACTGAAGCAAAGCTGAAGCGGTGATTGTTAATCTAGACGCATTTGGGCACTCAGACGCATTACACAGGTGTGGCCAGTCAGCTTCCCATGGGCGTCGTCGCCACTTATTTCAAAAATACGTAGGCCAATTCACAAAAAGGGGAGCCTAATAGTCCGGAACGAGTTGGTGCGTTGTTGACGATGCTTTTGTTACAAACTAGACTAGATGCACCTGCTGGGCTTGATGGTACATAATTGTCAACCATACGTTCCTTCCAGACCTTTGGCTTGCCAACAAGTTTGTATGGTATGGTATGGTTGCTGCATGCTTAATTTAAAGTTTGTACGCTGCATTTGTTCGCCGGGAGCATTTGTAAGCACGCCTGACTAAACCGTGCCCTTGCCTCCCTGCTGCCCTGCAGGAATTCAAAGGCCTGATTGGCAGCTCCATCCTGCGGGCTCGTGGTTCCAAGGGTGAATCATCACAACTCTCATCAAATCGCAGCACCACCTCGCCACCATCAACACCTCGCCACCAGCAGCACCAGCACCAGCAGCACCAGCAAACACAGCAGCATCACCACCATCGCCACGCGGACTCTCAGGTGACCAGCCCGGTCCCCATGCCCATGCCTCCAAATCTCCCTTTATCATCCCACAACTCGCCTAGCGCTGAAGAGGAGAGCAAACACCCAGGGCATTTGAAAGATGCTGCACATATCGCCGCGGATGGTGTGATGCACACGATGGATCACAGCCACCTGATCGCGACGTCCGGTTATGCTATTAAAGCCCTCGGCAGCATGCCGCGTGCTACACCAACGCACCCGCCCACTCATGCGTATCTGCGGGAGTACAATCACGGTCACTTACTGTGCGAGTGGACGCTTTCCAAGGACGAAGTCGATCACCTCACACCGGTGCTCAGTGCGTCCAAGGTTGAGTCCTCACTGAGCTGGATGCTCAAGAAGGCGCAGAGCAGTAAGATGGGAGAGGCCCTGGCCAAGGGACACAGGTCATACGACGTCATGCTGAACCTACAGGTCAGTGGTCTGCTGGTAGCGTACCATTACTACTAGAAACTCTAAAACAAATGCAGTAGCAGTAAGCGTAACACTATTGTTCTAATCATTAGTATTATCAACAATAAATTTATTGTTTACTGTTATTGATAGCCGGCTGGCGGGCATATCACGGGTTACAAGCTGGTGGCATTGATCGTTTGCCTTGTGGTTTGTTTGGCCCACCTTGTTCGGGTGATTCAGTTATGGACTGTTTCAACGACACCTGGTGTTTCAGGTTGGTTGTTTAGTACCTGGTATGCGGAATGACACTTTTTTTGTTCTGACACTTATTGTTGCCCGTGCAGTTGGGCATCCGTTACAGTGTGATGCGAGTGACCTCTGAAGTGGCGCCCCGTGATCTGTCAGACCATGACTACAAGCTAAAGGTCAAGCAGCACTTCCCAAGAATGGTGAGCGAGGGCACCACCAGGCAGCCAGGGTGGCAGGGGGTTGGTTCAAAGGGTGCGTCTGAACAGAGCGCTAGAGCATGTCAGGGGCCAGTGGTGACGGGGTGGTCAGCATCCAGCCAGGATCAGGTGGTCTGCTCTGCTGTCTCAAGCGAGACTGCATTGCAAGTCTGCCACACGACCATGGACACTGCCACGGACACTGCCATGGACAGTCGCCACGGACTGTCGCCATGGACAGTCGCCATGCACACCGCCTAGTTCAGACGGATACTGACCTGGGGCACTCCAGTCCGGCAAATCCACTCAACATCCTTGGTAGACGGTACACAGGCACTCTTGGAACAAGATACTTTTCCCCCCGTCTTCCAGTAGTTTACACAATGTGTCACGCCACATCCGCAGTCATTCCAGGCGTTCTCAGCTCACATCAAGCTATCGTCTCAGGCACACTCACCGCAAAGCTCAGGTGACACTGCCTTCTTGATCAGGTCGATGACTTCTTGGCGCACCCGCACCCCAGGCGGTGGGCTTGGCAAGGTCTGTTCGGCCTTGAGCGTTCCAGTGCCGGCCAAAGGGCAGGCACCCACCTGTTGCAATCGGCTGCGCTTCATATCCTGATATACTGATGGACCTGCGAAAGTAGATGATAAGATGCGAGCTCACGCGCATTGCATCAAAGGCGCCGCTCATGCCGAGCTGCGTACCGCTCATGCGGTCGACCGCCTACTTTGCTCACCTAGATGTTTGATAGTGGCCAAAGCTTGCGATATATCTTACTGAAAGGCGAGTCGCGAACGAGGAGGTACCTCTGAGAGTTTCCAAAAACACACACAGTCACTGGGTGGCCAAAGCTCCTGTGAGAACCATGCACAGCAAATTGCGACCCCAGGCTGACACTGGCTTCCCACAACGGGTACTTACAACACCGGTTCCAGTGTTACTCCCAGGAATTGTCCCAGAACTGGCTGCCTGTGATGCTAACCAAACAAAGCCTGTAAGCATCTGATAACAACTTCAGTGTGCTTTGCTGCATGCCATACAAGTCCGCAATCCGGAACGCTCAAGTACAACTGCTTACAAGGCCAGGTTGGAGTCTCCATCTTGTGTTCGTACCTGACCAAGAAAAGACGAACAAAGAGATAAAAAGCGAGGCGCACAAGTTCAGCATGCAGGGGGGGCCAAACAGGCCAGGAAACCAGGCCAGTCACGCCTCAGAAAAGTTTTGCACTCCTGCAATACCCGGCAGTTGTTGATGAGCATGCTTGCATGCTGAATGCTCAGGCACTGTGCATTTTGCCGAGGCCTTGAGAACTGGAGCGTATTTGCACTGGAAGTGTGCTCTGTTCACTTAAGAGCTGCCTGCGCACGTGCGTTCCGTGTCAGGACATACGTGAAGTAGCACACCATGGCGGTTGTCACAGCTGCAAAGAGGGGCGGCTCCACGTACCGCAACCTGCACAGCGGCAAAGCGAGGCAGGCTGGCTTTATGGCCAATGCTGAATCGTAACACTGTTCCCCAGCAGACCTGCCCCTTCCTGTATGTTCTGGCAGAGCATGCACTGCGTTGTCGAGTGGTGTTGTCCAGCTGAATCAATTCCATGCTAGGCTTTGGCATTAGGCTCAGTACTTGGATCGGTCATGTGCTTGGATCACTTGAATCATACAGTTTGTGTTCCCATCCATGCAGACCTGCCCAGCCCTGTGTCCAGTCAAAGCTGTGCTGTGCTGGGGAGTGTCAGGGGTCGTCAAAGCTGTGTTGTGTCAGGGGTCGTCATGATCAACGTGTCAACAGGTAACAGAACGTGTGCACAACTTGTGAAGGTATGTGGTATCGTAGCGCTGCATGGGTGGGCCTGAAGCCGAATGTTGGCTGTCTGAAACAGCTGGAAGGCACATGGGTGGTCGCGCATGTTACCATGTTCTTACCCAGTTACAGAGGACTTGCGGATGAACATGCTGAGGAGTGTGGCCCAGCCTGCTATACAGGCCCAGCACGTGCCCAGCTGCCACACGAAATCACGGATGAAGAACGCGCGTGGCACCATGAGGGCGTTGCCCAGCAGTGCAAGCAGCATGGTGGGCACACTCAAACCCTCTAGGCTACCGGGTTCAAAGAAATTCCGGACCTGCATTCATGGCACAAGGACGAGAGCACTGATCACCTTTTCACAGTTGAACACGTCGAGATGCATGCTGCATTGGGCAAGTACATCCATTGTCTTCAAGACGCGGGCTTGTGCAATCTGCAACACCTTGACTGCAGCTGTGCACCTGGCTCGTGCGTACAAGGTTTCACACACAACAATCACAGTCCGGCACATTACACGTGCTCATCAATTGTGATCTGACGTCGACAACAATGCCATCTTCCTTGCAAATGGGCGCAGCCTGGCCCAGTGGGTGCAAGTATCGCAGTGATGTGCCTGTGAACAGTAACGTTTGCAGCGCACCAGCTGTGGCAGGGGGGACAGCGCAAAGAGCAGTGTGGATGCCCATCCAGGCAGCTGCTCCACGGACAGACGACCTGTCCTATTCTGACGATTGCCCTGCATAACATGGACAGGGGCGGACTTGTCAGGCGTGGTTGATGAACGGAACCCTGCAGCCGCGGCAAATTGATTGAATGCAAGGAATAAAACCTGCCATTCTTTGTGGTCCACCCTTTTGAGGTGCGTTCAAGCACATAGTCATGTTTACACACATCTCTTTCGTACGCCAAGGCAGACGACACTGCACGAAAAGGAGGTCAGTGCAGGTGAATCTGTGAGGCAATCTCGCTTGCTCACCGGCACTGCAAACCAAAGGGTCAACGCCAGCAGGGACAGCGCTCCAGGCAGATAGCTCGGTGTCCCCGGACACATGACATTGTACAAAACCTGGCAAGAAAGCAACATCATAAGCACGGTGAGGCATGGTAACCACGCACTCACAAGGCGCCAAGCCACTTAGTTTGTCTGCACTTGCGAGAATGGTATGGTGGATGCAGCTGCATCCGTTACGGTGTGAGTTGCGACGAAGATACAAGATGATAGGGATGACCGATGAAACTGGGCACCAACGTCTAGCAGGCCTTGAATCAGGCGGCCAAGCACACCTTGCAAGCGTACCGTGGCTTATCCAACTCGCCAGCAATATAGATCCCCTGCTGGCCTCACATGATGTCACTGTGTTGTGCATGGGCTGCACTGACCTGAGGCACCACTGCCAGGCCGAGCACTCCTGCCACCAGCTGCCATGACTTCCACACGCCCAGCTGCCCCGAGCCCCTGGCTGGGGCGGCGGGAATGCGCCCCGATAGTCGGGCCAAACTCATGCCCACGGCCAGCGCAACGCAGGCAGTCACGCCCAAGAATACATCTCGGGGCATGCAGTTGGCCACAGCCACCTGCAACATGTTGGCCGCGGCGTAAGCACATGCGTCTGCAATGCTCAGATTGACAATGTGCGGTCTGAGCTCTTGCTAGGTTCAGCTTCCAAAACTGGCTGCTCTAGATACTGTGTCTGATAGCCCTGCATTTACAATTGTTCAAATTCCAAAAGGGGCTTGTCCTCTGAATGGCTTAACCTTTTGTTTCTTATGGTGTTGAGACTGTGTGGGCTTTCTAACACACCTGTGAGAGCACTGCCATATTGTTGGCTATGCCAATCAGCTGCACCATCACAGCGCTGCGTTCTCCACTGTTCGCAAAGTGACTGCACATCAACGTGTTGCCCAACAGTCCGCTTAGGTACCCCTGCATGCACAGTGAAAAGCCTCCGCTTTGTGTCGCAAGTTTGTGAAGCTGAGATTCGAGCCCTGTTCCTTGGTGATAGAGTAAGCTTCAACCGATGTGGTGAAAAGGGGTACATATAATGATGTATGCAGCCATGGCAGGATCCCAGCAGCAAGGTTCCTGCAGGCTGTCCTGCTCCGGTGCGCACCTCCCATGAGATAACGGAAAGTGCCGACATGTTGCCTGCTGCCATGTAGCCCATATTCTGAACGACCTGTGGTAGCACCAGGATACTGAATGGGATACTGGCGCTGCTGACGAGGCGGTTAGTGATCTGATCCCAGGATGTCCGGTCATCTTGTTCAGGGTTAGCATCGCTGGCAGACGCGGATGATGCCGCAGTCCTACGCGACCTTCGGGTATTGCGTTTTGTGGCGGGGCTACTCAAGAGTGCATGTCGACGCAGGCTGTACGCCTGCGTTCCAACGCCTAACATAACATTGGGTTGGTTCAAAGGCAACGTGCCTCGTATTTGTTCATCGCAAACGCTGGCAAGGTCAATTGAACCTCAACGCCCACCATCCCGGGCGTTGTGTGACTTTTGAACGAGCTACATGTCAAAGGTCTCCATTGCGTTTCATCCCTCTTCAGGGCTCGACTGCCGGCCGCTGTTTTCCTTTTCAAAGTTCTTCAACGACCATCTCTGCTGTTCCGGAGACGCTACTGCCAGGCTGTCGTGTTGTATCCCTGTGGTCGGGCGTATGGTCTGGCGTGCACGCAGGGGATTGGGATGGCAGGTAGGCACCGCGTGGGCTGGGTGAGTAATAATATGCACGAACAGGATCCAGGTCAGGTGTAGTAGTATGCCCCATGGTACAGATCAATAACATCAGACGAGACCAAGCTCAGCGCACGCTTGTGGAGATTTAGTGTTCAGCCAACACCTTTGTGCTCCTCCTCAACAACTCCTGAATGTACAAAACGTGTTTGACTGTGAATTCTCAATACCTGCGACAACTCTTCTGAATGCACGATTGATTTACATCAATAATAACCACTACCAGCCAAGTTGTCATGTTCTGAGAGGCACGCTCCAGTGTTGCGCTTGTGACAGCCACGCACACGTAACATGTTGAGCCAATTACGTGTGCATCGCTCTCGCCTGACTGCACTGATACAAACCCTCCACGAGCCTGGGTTGCATGAAATCAAATGACATGTTGCGCACATAAGAGGAACTAGCATGCAAAGCAAAAGCGGTTGCTTGTGTTCCTCAACACCGCCAATACTCATCCTGCCCAAGTACTTTGCTTGATTGCACCTCTAACCCAAGCAAAGGAAAGGCTTGCAAACAGCCGTGTTCAGATGTGTGATCAAAGCACTGATGCCAGCCTGCAGTAATTATTATGAGGCATCCTGACCCCTGGCCATCAAGGGCAGTTGCCCTAAACACGAGATTGGGCAGGATTGCCAAACGGAGATGCCAACAGTTGCCATGGGTGACAGTTTGAGATGCCTACTCACTTCTCTCAACTCAACTCTCAACGCAACTCAACGCAAAAAAAAAGAAGTTTGCCAGTTCTGGGACAGTTCGAGTATCGTGCACTGGTGTATAGCCATCTGTCCTGGAGTTGGTAGTTATGGTGACTTTTGTTTGTAGCCGTACAACAAGCACCTGTGACCCTCATACCCCCGCCCCTGCAAGCATTTTGCCGTCAAAGACAGACGCTGCATGCATCACACGCATGGCAGAGACGGTTGTCCAGTGCAGCCTGGGCGCTGCACTGACAAACGTTGCTGCGCGCCCTGTCATAGAAAAATTGGTTCACGATTTATCAGAACGTTGGCGGCATGGTACGTCGAACTTTAGCCTTCTGCTTGCTGAAGTGTTCCATGATGCGCCCGAGGGTGACGTCTCTCGAGTTCAGCTGCCACCTCTCACTGCGACTACGGTGAGGCTCTCACTGGTTATGAGGCTGCTGAATGAAGCAACTGGTCATGCCCTGATGTGCAGTTGGCCTCAGGTAGTTGCCTGTGGCCGCCTTGGCGTGTGCTGTAGCTCGCCCTCTCTGGCGCCAGCCACTGTATGGCATCCAAGTATGACCTTCGCAAATACAAGGGCGCCGTGCTGCATACCAAGCGGGCGTTTCCTCTTACTTGACTGACACAGAACTGGTGTGTGCCATGCCACCAGCATGCTATGCATCTAACACTTTCTGTTTCCCTGCTTGAAGCATTCCCTTCCAAGTGACCAAACAGGCTAATTGAAGTCATGCACTAATGTACACGTGTCTCAAGCTTCTATAGCATGCATTGCAGTTCAATCGCATCCTGCACAATCATGCACTATTGTACAAGGCGAGCAGCACACATTCCAGGGAATGTGCCTGCCAGTTTGCTGCTAACGCCTGCTCCATGTGAACCGTGGCGATCAGTGACATTGGCACGTGCCGCTCGGATTACCAATTGATTTTGCTCGTCTACATCACCCATATGATATCGCTCTTCACAAGAGGGGAGGAATTCCAACCCGTCCAACCTGCATGTGAAGGGAATTGCGACACACCAGGATAGTAGTGGTGGTGGCCAACCCCGTGAGGTGCTATCTTGTCCGCATACCTCGTTAGACTCAAAATGGGGCCTGAAAACATGTGCATATGTACATCTGCTGAGCCACCCTGCCATATCCAGCCTATATTCCTCCGGCAGGGGCACAAATGCCGAGCTGCGCTGCATCGGAGGTGCCAATCATGCCGAGCTGCGCGCCGCTCACTGCGGTCGACCGCCTACTTTGCTCACCAAGATGTTTGATAGTGGCCAAATCTTGCGATATATCGCACTGAAAGGCGAGTCGCGAAATCATAGCTCTTCACAGGTTTGTTTCAAGTTCACAATAGCCGGCATGTTGTTCTTATGCGTAAGTAATGTGCTGGGCTTGCTTTTGAGGTCACCCAACTCTGGTGGCGTGGTCGCTTCATGCCGCACCCGCCATGAGAGATTCAGGCCTGCACAACCTCATGAGGCTGATACCTGCGGCCATTACTTGAGGAGGGCTGCGTGCGCTCCGGCATCGCGTTTCAGCACATATCCGAAGTAGCACACCGCCGCCGCCGTCACGGCTGAGAACAGGGGCAGCTCAATGTAACGCATCCTGCACGAAAGTGTGGACAGCAGGAGCAAAGTGAGTACAGTATGTGTGCAACGGAAGGCTGACAGAGCAGCTGACATGTGCCCACGAGCAACCCTGGCAATTAGTCTGTTGCTCAACTTGAAACTGCCAAACAAACGTGAGCAGTCCCTGCAGCATGAATGCACTACTGTGAATTCTAATGTAGACCATCTTGCAAAACCTCGAACATGTGCAAGAGGCAGGTGGAGCTCAGAGGCAGTTGTGAGATGTGCTGAAGCAGACTGTATTCTGGGCCACAAGTCTGTTGGTGTTGTTTGCGAATCTTGCATGATCAGGCCTCACCCCGTTGCGGCTGAGACGCCCAGGTACATGCTGAGGAGCGTGGCCCAGCCCGCCAGGCAGGCCCAGCACAGGCCCACCCGCCACAGCTTGTCACGGATGAAGAACGCGCGCGGCACCATGAGGGCGTTGCCCAGCAGTGCAAGCAGCATGGTGGGCACACTCAGACCATCCAGGGTACCGGGTTCCAAGAAGTTCCGCACCTGCATTCATGGCACAGGCACGAGGATTTCAAATGCAAAACTGTTCAACTTGTCGCAATCAATGCAAGCTGTGCCTCTTGAGATATTGCGACCCGGTAGTGTTGAACCTATTGCACGTGGGCTGAGTGCCCATGCAAGCATCACGTCATACCGTGTGTACTTGCGACAACGTACCAGCTGTGGCAGGGGGCACAGCCCAAAGAGCAAGGTTGATGCCAGCCCAGGGAGCTGCGTGATGGATGGCCTGCCTTCACCGTGGCCGCGATTGGCCTGCACGCCATGGCACATGGCGCACTGGTGCTGACCCACGTACGTTGCATGGTCGGTTTGCCAATACCTTGGGCTACGCAAACTCTCAAGCAGGAAAGTACCTCAGAAGTCGGTGATGTAAGTCGCCACCAAGTGTTCCAACTGCTTCACTCTCTTGAGCAGATTCGGAAGGAACACTGCTGGTAGCTGCAGGCGTCTATTCAAATATATGATAATGCTGCTGGGATGATCCTTGACAAGGTAGGCAACAGGGCCAAGACAGAGCTGTCAGAATCATTGCAGGTGCAGCTGTATGGCAGGCAGAGCTCCTGTGCTCACCGGCACGCTGTACCAGAGAGTCAACACCAGCAGCGAGATCGCCCCCGGCAGGTAGCTCGTTACTCCGGGATTCAGCACGTTGTACAAAACCTGAAGGCACGTGACCACAATCACGCTCATGCATGACCAGCCTGTGGATCATGCGTTGTGTGTCACTCACCCAGGCAATGCCAGTCACGTGAGTCATCATCATTACATAGCTCATCATGGTTCAACCCACGGTACCGCTGGACCAACCAGCTAGGCGCTCAGCTGCAGCCAACGTCATCATCCTAAACAAGGCATGGGCATATGCGCCCAAAAATCAAGCACATGCAAGGTTTAGCGTCCTCTGGAAGGTCTGTTTCAGAGCCAACAAGCGGTTGCTGGGTAGTTAAAGCCCAGTCATTGCCCCCTGGCACCGGCCTTGCAATTGCAAGTGATGTGATTCCAACAATCCCTAACAGAGCGCGTACCACATTGCATGGTGGCCACGCAAGCATGCCGCATGCAGATGCATGTGGGTGCCCGCACAGTGGTTCGCTGTTTTGACAGGCCACATCTGCAGACCCAAACTAATACAGAGGCGAATGAGTGAGTTGATGTCTTTACACCTGTATCGTCTGACAAGCCGAACCATGTGTTTGCTGGTCAGCCCCCTTGTTGCCCAGCACCAGTCACGTGTGGTGCATGCACTGACCTGAGGCACCAGTGCCAAACCGAACACTCCTGCCACCAGCTGCCATGACTTCCACACGCCCAGCTGCCCCGAGCCCCTGGCTGGGGCGGCGGGAATGCGCCCCGATAGTCGGGCCAAACTCATGCCCACGGCCAGCGCAACGCAGGCAGTCACGCCCAAGAATACATCTCGGGGCATGCAGTTGGCCACAGCCACCTGCAGGGCACGTGCATACCATGTCAGGCTAGCATCAAGCACGTGGGGAGAAGAAGCATTTGTATCAACCGTGTGGATAGCCATTATCGAAATGTTCACAGGCGTGTAGGGCAGCTCGCATCAGCTTGCCCTTATTGAACATGAGGGTTGGATGCATGCATTTGACAGCAACCAGGCAGCAGGCTTGAAGTTGGGCAAAGGGCGGCACACTGCTCTCTGAAAGCCAACATGCTACTGAACCTTCCAGTTAACCAGTTTGAACTTTCAAGAGGCTCATGCGGCTGTTCCTGATTTGTACTGTCAAACCACACCTGGAGCAGCACTGCGAAGGTGTTCACAACACCAATCAGCTGTACCAACATGGCGGAGCGTTCACCGCTGTTGGCAAAGTGGCTGCACAGCAGAGTGTTGCCCACCAGCCCTGTCAGGTAGCCCTGCACACACGTATGCATGTGCAAGGAGGACATCAGTGCTACAAAGGCAATTTTGAATAAATTGATCAGCCAGTGCAGCTTTTGATTGCATTAGCGTGGCCAGTCAAGTGATGGGATTGCCAATTCTGGCATCCTCTTGTATGCCTGCGCCAGCCTGAGACAGCTATTCAGCCTGAATCTTCAAACGTAACTGTCAAATACATCATAATGACGGTCAACCTACCTCCCATGAGATAGCAGAAAGGGCAGCCATGTTGCCTGCTGTCATGTAGGCCATGTTGTTTACGATTTGGGGAATCTGCAGTACACCCAGGAAAGATTCGATATACATGGCATTATACAGTCACAGCAGCAGTGTCACAGCCCACGCAAGCAAACCTTGGACGCAACCTTAGCCGCACCCTCACTACCCAGGCCATGCAGGCCTGGATGCAATACCAAGACCACGCAGGCAGAACGCCTGACCATGTATCTGCCCAGAGTGCAGTCGCAACCTCAACCATTACTTTAACTAAATCATTTGCCTGGCCATACCCACACTACGAGTACCCACCTGCAGCACACCCAACGGGATGCTGGCGCTCCTGACCAGGCGGTCGGTGATTGAATCCCATTCAATTCCTTCTTCAGGAGGGTTGCCGGCTGGTATGCTGCTGTCATAGGAGGCAGCCTTCTGGGTAGAGCGGTGCTGGACCGGGCTGAGAAGGTCATGGCCCCACGCAGGTGTTCCCAGTGGTCCTGCAGTATGTTTCAGCATGTGTGCACAGGCTGGATCAGCTGAAGACCATTGGCCAGATCAAAGCATGCAGTTGAGCAGGGTGGGGCAGGAGACAGGGCAGACGACAAGGGGAGGGCATGGGTAGGCCATGGGGAGGGCATGGGGAGGGCATGGCAGGGCAGAGCGAGGGCAAGGAGTTAATGACCCCACACATGTGCTCCCCGGCGTACCATTCGTTCTCATGCGTGGCAGCGGAGAAGACCCTTGAGGTAGAGCCCTTGGGCCTGTCGCGGTCCGGACGGTCTGGGTAAAACGCCCACTGATTGAGAAGTGTGACATTCAACTCTTGCCGGAGTTCGCAGTTCCAGAAGTTCTGCGCAGATTCAAGGCCTTGGCACAGTCTATTCCAGCAGCCGCCTTGCAGATTGTAGGCGCGCTGTTTCTTCAGTAGAACCGCGATGAGGAGACCCTAATCGAGCGACTCGGAATCACGCAACTTCACGCACTATCGCACCGCTGGGTGTTTGCAGGGAGGGGATTGGATGCGCAGTTGTAGCTCTTTTGCTTCGTGTATAGATATGACACAACAAGATCGACAGGATGGGAATTGTGCAGCTGGCATCGGTTCACCAAAACTCACACATCACATGCTTTGAAATTACACATGGCGAGAGCTTCCGTCTTCTTCGTCCTAGTCACAGTGAATGCTGCCAGGTGAACGAAGACAAGCTCGGGGTCGTTACGCAGCACTGGATTGCAACTATGATACATTGCGCCTTGTCGGTAGTAGTTGTCGGTAGTAGTTGGCGTAGAAAACATTGCAATCGTCAGCTACAGGAAGAGGGCTTTCAGCCTGCCACAAGGTGCATTGGAAGTACGCTCATCGCCCGTCGCGAGCTGCAGCTGTCCATCTTGAAAACAAGGGCGCATGCCTGCTCATCAAATCGAGATGATTGGGACATGGAGTCACAATCAACGATGCCATGCATTTCATGCAGCTGTACATAATTACACAGATAATATAACAAACGACGAGGCATGTGGCCTTGTTGAGTGTTCAGCGGGACAGCTGTGGGCGACCTGACGCCATGCTGCCTGGCTTAAGGACTCCCACATTGGGCAGGCGCATGGAGGGGTACAGGTTGTCGGACATGCTGCCCAGCACCCTGCAAGTAACAAACACAAGGGTTATTTGCATCCGCTGAGCACATGTCGGTCCCCTCATCAGCGGGTCTCTACCTAACTATACTGCTGCCAGTTTTGAACAAACCCATGTACGCCGGGTGCGCCAGGTACAGTTGCAGCAGTGATGGCTGTATGCAAACATACCCACTTTTTTAAGTTGGCCAGCTCGTCTTGGATGGTTACTGGTTTGCTGAGCATTGGCAGACGCGTGCCGTCACCATGCCGCAGCCGGTGGACTTCCGAAGCACTCTCATTGCACTCACGCTGCAGCGCCTCCAGTTGCTGCGAGACAAGTAATGTACGGATGATCTCACTGACACCTCAAGCCATCTCCTCTGAGAAGCCACATGGCACTCGCAAATTGATCGCAAGGCCGTAAGGCTCGCATGTTTGCCACAAAAAGCGGCTGTATCCGCCATCGTTCCGTATTTGGACTGATACTGTCATGACGTCAGAGTGAGCATAACGCTTGTGTGTGACCTGTCAAACTGGGACCAGTCGGAAGCAACCTTTTAGTACGCATACCGTTTTCTGAGCAGGAGCAAGAATCATTCTTCTGGCACAAATTATGCCTGCCTGAGTCTGAGAATAAAACTGTGTCGCCAAGCTGCACAATGTACTTCCGGTTCAAAGCAATTTGAAGCACGTGTGGATTGTGGACGCACCTTTTCAAGGCGTTTTCTTTCCGAGTTGTGCTCTGCTTTCAGTCTTCGCATCTCTGCTTGTTGAGCATCCAGCTGCTGTTGCAAAGACCGCACTGTGGCTTCGGATTCGGCTGCATGCTTGAAGGTGTCCATTTTCCCCTCCTGGTCCTCTCGCAGCACCTGCAGGAAAGGCATGGATCGAACGCATGGTATATCTGCCAGGTGCATGGTCCCTCCCTTTGCCATTCCTTCTGATGGCTCCTTGCCAGTGCCTGTCTGGCGATCCGATCTAACAGTACAGGCTCACCAGGCACAGATAGTACAATCTTGAAACCCGTCCAAACACGAGTGACGATTGGTAGATCATCAGGCACAAGCCCTCAATGTGCCTGAAGTCAGGCAAATGCTCACAAGCTTGACCAGACCGACCACCACGCCCTGACATGAGCGCTCACTTCGTCCAATCGCTGCTGTAGGTCAGCTGCTCTCGCCTGGTCCTCCTTGTAACGTTCCTGCGCTTCTCTCAAGTCTCTGGACCATCCCTCGGCCAGCGCCTTCTGCACTGCCGCCTCTCGCGTCGCCTCGTCAGCCGCCGCGATCAATCGCGCCTTCTCTGCCGCGATCTCCTCGCGCACTCGCCCGATTGACAGCGCTGACTGTTTTTCCAACTGCATGCCCGCCATCTGTGCTGCTTGCACTTGAACCTGCAGCTTGGCTATCTGTGCGCGTGCATCATCCCTCTGCCGTTGCAGGGCCATTTTTTCAGCGCCGAGCTCGGCAAGCTGCTGCTGCAGCCCCTTGCTGCTGACTGCCGACAACCCAAGCTGCTTCTTCAACGCTTCGATGTCAGCTCCCCTGACCACCAACCGCTCCTCAAGGTGCGCTGCCTTGGCCTCGGCTGTTGACAACGCCTTGTCCAACGCGGCTTTTTGTGCCTCCATTTCCAAGCGATCCTTCATGCGACCGTCCTGCTCCTCACGCAGCTTGTCCGCTTCGACCTTCTTGAGCACTTCAGACCAGTCCTTTAGGCGCTCCAATTCCTGCAAGCGGTGATTATGTATTGTACGGTTGTAGGGCGAGCTGAAGGCTTGGGTCGCGCCCGGCCGCAGACTAGGGTTGAGGGCACGCAAGCTTGAAGTCATCTCTCCGTATTCTGCTTGTGCGTGATAACCGTCACCCAAAAGTTTACCTTGCAAGTCTTGTGGAGCTCAGCCCCCAACCGAGCGACCTCATCCTGCAGCCTGTCTGCCTCCCGTTCATGATGCTGCCTGTCCACCTGTGCCTGCCCCAGCGACTGCTGTGTGTCACGCAGCTGCACGGACGTGTTGTCCAGCGTACGCTTCAGGTGCTCTATCTGACCCTTCTGGTCGGTGGTGAGTTGCTTCAGGTGGCCGGCATCAGCCTTGCGTGCGGCCAGGTCCTCCTGCATAAATACATACATGATTGCTTTCATAAGGAGGAGGGAGCCTTCATGTAAGGAGAGCGGCCTTGGTGCATGTACATGGACATCAGTCATCATTGCCTCCTTCAGACTGGCATGTGAGTTTTTCAACCACACAATCACACTGTGTGCATGTAGATTATGGTCAAAGGCCACCCTGACCATCCCGCACGGGCGAGCACAGATACACACGAGAACGCACACATGTGAGAGCCATGCAGGTGAGTGGTAAGACCTGATGCCACCACTGTGAGGATACACACATGTGCATGCGACCCTTGCCAGGCCATACCTTGAATGCCGTGACCTGCTGCATCTGCTCTGTCACCGTGGCCCTCAGCGTGTTGATTTCTCCCTCCATGAACTCGTTGTCCTGCTTGATGCGCTCAGTCTCACTGGCAAGGTCAGCCCGCTGCTTCTCCAGAGCCCACAGCTCCTGCACACCAAGGACACACACAAGGGAATGTTGCCTGTCAGGAAGCGTTGTAATCTTGCATGGTCAGGGCACCATGAAACAGGATACAATGTCTTGTAGAATCCAGCACAAGTGCAATCTTCTCCAGGCCCTTGGCAGGAGCATTGAAGGAGTACCACTTGGATGCAGCATGCCAGTACCCTTGACCGCTTCGCGTGCTCACATCGCACGGAACATCGACTGATGGCAATCAGCATGTCATGCTAAGGCAGCTCACACAGTGTTTCCTGATGCAACAACAACGGCAGGGCCAGCACATTCATGTCACCTGCTTCTGTTGCTGCAGCTCCTTGTTCGCTGCATCCAGCTTGCTGGTCGTCTGCTTGAGCTCTTTCTGTGTGGCCGCCAGGTCCCTTGCCAGGTCCTCCTTGCCCTGGTTCTGCAGGGCTAGCGTCTCCTTGAGGGTGTTGACCTCTGCCTTGCAGTCCTCAAGTTCGGACTCCATACTCCTGCGAATTGCGGCCAGTGTGTGCACTCATGGTGGGCCAGCAGGTGGCAGAAGCTGAACCAGCAACTTCTCACGCCAGGAAGAGGATATGTGCGCGGCCTGTCATGCCACAGTGGCACTGGTTCGTTGCTGGTGTTACAGGCCTTAACAAAGGGGAGTAAGTCATGACAGTGTTTGGTTAGCGAAAAGCAGAACCTGAGTGAGCCAGATGTGAGCCGCCAGGTGGCAGAAGGTGAACATGCAGCCTCTCACTCTCACTCCTGTGCCACTTCTGCATCGCTTCGCCCCTAACAGCCTTAGATGCACCAAGTGCCCCCTGTGCTCATGCCTTGGGCATGACTACCCCATGACGCGTACTTGCAGTCCTTCTCCATGCGTGAAGTGGTCTGCCCGCTCGTTTCGATGAGAAACTCCAGGTCGTCTGTCGCTTGCTGCATTCCGGGCCATGATGACGCTGTGCTGTCTAGGATAGTGAGAACAGAGAGCTGGTCACGCACTGCTGCCAGAGCTGACTTGAGAGCGGCAACCAGTTGCTGAGATGAGTAGATGCGTTCCTGGCTCTTGGTGAGGCTGGGATTGCCGCTGCCTGACCCGCCTCGCTGCCTAGACTGCCTTGATGACAAAGCTGACTTGGTCATGTTGACTGTTGTGAATGTGTAGGAGCTGAGGTGTCAGCTCGGAAGGCTGTGGGGTCAACTCCAGGCCCCTGCATGCAGGTCAGTCATCATGCCAGAGTGCACATCCGGCCAATAAATGAGTTCACCAGATGCAGATACTGCAATTTGCTGTGAGTGTAACTATGCGTGATGCATAAAGCTTCCCTACCAGCCAAAGTCTGATGCGAGAAGCGGTGTGCCAGCGTGCGAAAAAACACCCGTACCTTTTGACTCTGCACGAAGCAACTTCAAAGCCTGAGCCACTAAGCAAAGGTTTGTTGCCATGAGGCTTGCGTGAGCCATGCGGCCATGCGCTCAACTACGTACGTCTGCTACTGCGGCGACCGGTTGGTTGGAAACCAAGGCCAAACTTGATGATGCCAAGCTTGATTATGCTGCAGCACACGCTCTCGCAGACACTGTAGGTTCATGTGGTCATTCTCTAAACGGCTTAGACTGACGTACAACAGAGAAACGTGTCTGGCGATTTGCCGCACATACTCCCTTGTTGCAGCTGTCCGTGCGATTGCCATTATCGGCGGACACTGTTGTTTGACCAAACGCTGCCATATTGCGCCCAAAGCTCTGGCAACGATGACAACGCAGGTCATGCTGGGCAGCAGTCCGGTCTCTTTCCACCTGCGTTCACCACGGATCCCTATGCTGGGAATGTCGCAGTCGCGATTTTGCGGTGTATCTTCCGTGCACTTTACACGGAAATGTGCGACGATGAGCATGACCAGCTCAGCAGTGCAGCATCAAGCCAGTGATGCGCCAGACGGCAAGCAGAACAAGCCCGCAGCAGCAGCTGCGCGAAACTTAAACGAAAAGCGTTCGTCTAAAGGCCTCTGGGGTGAGTTGTTGCATCCCTCCTACACACAGTACCGCTGCTCACAGGCCCTTGCCGAACCATGTGCTCTGCTGGGTGGCTGCATACCCGCAGGAGCATCGCAGCACGTGCAGGTGGTTGGGGTAGAGGAAGCAGAGGAGCTGTACCTGTCCCTGGTGCAACGCACAAATGAGCAGCATGTGCTCATGGTGCTGTACGCACCCTGGTGCCCCCATTGCCAAGCCATTGAGCAGGAGGTGAGCACCAACAACTGCTGCCTGCATATTGCATACTCATATTCATTGATGGGCCGACGTGTTAAACAAGGCATAGCCTATGCCTCATTTCTCCAGCTGTCACCCCAGGTGGACCAACATGGATACTGTTCCATGTGAATTGTCAGCGGCTTCCCGATTTTTTGACACTGGACCCGAGTACGTGCCAAGCCGCCTGCAAATTCAACGTGACAGACAACTTTTTCAAATGCTTTTGTCGTGCTTCATGTTGTACAGATTGAGAGCCTGGCTGGGGGACTGGCCCACCAGCGTGACCTGCTTATTGTGGCTCTCAACATCGACCCACCCGCAGCCCGATACTTTTCCAAAGAGGTCCTGGGTGTCAGCACACTACCAAGCTTTGTGCTGTTTCCTCGAGAGTCCAGGTGAGAAATGCATGCAAGCATTTAACAATGATTTCTAGGGCAACCAGCCAGAACACCTCACTCGCAAATACAGACAATGACCTTTGCATCTGCACCAATACCGAAGAGAAATGAGCACATTCAACCGCCTTGAGCTGCAGGACATTTTACAAGTACAAGGGCAAGGGGCGTGATGCCCAGTCGCTGCTCAAGTTCCTGAACATGGTGTGCAACCAATCAGCGGACCAGGTGCGCTTGGGGTGTGCATAACACATCAATTGTGGCCCAACGTTCAAGCCAGTAAGCTGGCATACCGTGCGTACCATAAGAACTGTGCATACGGAAGCAGTGAGTTAGGGCCAGATATCAACTACTAACTGCACGCATATGCCAACATGCACCGGGAGAATGGGCTTGCATATGCATTGAGCATACAGTCAGGCAGCCACCTGAAACCACCAGTACCAAGAACGCAAACTAGGCTTTGGCGCAGTAGGTGCTGGTAGTTGAATGTTTACTGAAAGCATTCTCAGGCACCCATAGGGGGTCTTCAGCTTAACAATGTCAAGGAAAGCAACAGTTTTTTTACGTGCTGTCTCTGCACGCAGGTGTGGCAGCTGGGTGGCACCGCAGTCACAAAACAGACGGGGCTACGGCTACACATAGGCAGCAGCATACTGCCGCACGTCCCCGCCCTGGATACACATGCCTCGTGGACAGCCGCCAGCATGGCCCTTGCAGCAGTGGCAGTGCTAGCTAAGTACATGGCTAACCGGAGCAACAATAACCAGGCTCCCAAAGGAACTGACAGCCTGGTGGTCGCACCGCCCCGCGATGGGAATGGAGGCCTGCCAAGCACGAGGCACCTGTCACAACAGATCGATGGCGTCATGGGGCGCATGGGCGGGCTGATGGTGAAGCTGGCAGGTGCTCGTGTTAGCTTGGGCGTCATCGAGGCACAGACCAAGGTGGGCATACTGGCTGCACCTGCAAGCCAGCAGCTAGCAGCTGCACCAGCGCTGCCTCCTGCAGCTGCCATTGATGGTGCCATCAGTGAAGCCACTCCAGTGCACACCATCCCTGCACTGCCCCAGGAAGGACATGCCTCTGATGCTGAAGCATCAATTGCAGCAGCTGCAGTTCCAGCACCTGTAGCACAAGCACCAACTGCCAGCCATGCCGTGGCAGTGGTTGCGGAAGCCGCAACTGACATCCCAGCAGCTGCTACCACCGTTGTGACTGTCCCTGTGGCTGCTGCTGCTGCTGCTTCTTCTCCTCCTGCTGCAGTAGCAGACCTGGCATCCATGCAAACACAGGATGCTGCAGCGGCCCAGCCTGAAGGTAAATCACAACCTCAGCTGCCTTCTGCCCAACCATCAGCTGTTGCACAGACAGCACCAGCCGAGGCCACACAACGGCCATCGTCACCTCTGCCTTCTGGACCCCTGGTAGTGGCGGCAGCGACGGTGCTGCCAGCCCCTCCGGTGCAAGTTCCCTCTGCCAGCAAGCCTGCAACCGCATTGCTGGACAGCTTTCAGAGTGGGTCAGACAGTGAGGTTGAGGCTCCGTCTGTGTCGGCGGAGCAGGCGGTGAGCGGGCCGCTGCCGGGGCAGGCCACGGAGGCGCTGCTGACGGGGGAGGAGCTGCAGCTGGCCACTGGAGCATTTGACACACAGGAGCTGCTCAGGCTGCTGGATGAGGAAGGAAACGACGTGGATAAAGTGGTCCAGGTGAGGAAGCTTCATTACACACACCTCATGCGAGGCTGTGTCTGTGATGATTGGGACCAGTGGAGTGTGAAGCTAATGTTGGGCTGCTGATAGGCAGATTGTGACAGGTGCGGCTGGGGCGTTTTGATCAAAAAAATAGCGACAGGTGCGTTTGAATTACCAAGCTTTTCTCAGTATTACTTCAGTGTTGGTAGAGGCTGGTACCGCAGAGGCAATCCAGTCAGTGCTGGTAGTGTTTGACACCGCAGAGTAAGCCAGTTATGGTCGTGCACCAGTGTTGACAACCTGAATGCTTGCCTTTGTTTTTGCAGCGACTGCTTCAGAAGAACTTGCCGCTCACGTCTACTCAATGACGATTCCTCTCAAGATGGAGCAGACCAGAATTGCAGACCGCACGAAATGCACACATGCCAGCACTGTTGACCTTCAGGGCTGCAATAGATTGCCCATACAAGTAATTCAAATTGTTACCCTGCACTGGAAATGTGCACTGGAGATAGCGTGGTTTGCCAGAGATGATGTGGTGCTCCCACATTGGTGCATTGCTGTCAACACTTTGAATGCAGCTGTGACAGCAACACACGTATTTTTGACACATTGTTTGAAATGGTTAATCTCATTAACGATGGACTTTGCCACGGCTACGGGTTGACGCACTACAGGCGATCATTAAAGCAAATGTAAAGTGCCGGATCGCCTGCAACCCATGTCATGATCAGCAGCATGATCAGCACGTGCATGCATTGTAACTAGCAGGACAGGGGTCACCGGCCAACCATTTGTCCTGCACCTCCTTGTAAAGTGGGGTTCTAGTTTTTTTCATACCACTCGGAACTATATCTCCAGAAGGACAGTTGTGTCTTGTCATGCAAATGAGATCATGGAGATGCCCCATGACACAACGCTCACATCAATCAATCAGCTGTAAGGAAATCGGGACTGTAGGACTGCGGACTGTGTCGGCTGTGTTGTGTGAATCCGGGTGAATCCACTAGTGACTAGTTTCATCGGAAAGTTTTGCGCTCGTGAAGTGATGACTCCTAGCGTATCATACGTGCACTGATGAAGAGCTTCTCTCGAACCGCCAAACTCCGCGTCAGCAAGGTCTGCCGACCAGATGGCAATCAACCCTTGCTGACGTGTCCCGTTTTCCTCAGCCCTGCTGGAGGGAAGCACTCTTGAAGTTTGTCTTCGTGCATCACTATGTCATGGACCCGTTCAGAAACACCAGGCAAGGCTTTGAGATTTTGCCGGACGCTAACCAGCATCCGGCAGGACCTCCTCCCACCGCAGGCGCCGGCGAAGAAACACGCTTGCTCGTCGGGCACGGGTTAAAGGAGCAGACAGTTCCGCGCCAGCCATGGTAAAACATCGCGATCATGCAAACGCTGCCGTTTGCTAGGGCTTTGAGCTGCGGCACGATGCGTGCGGCTGCAGCACATCTCGCTCGCTGTTGCTGCCATGACGTCTACAGGTTCCGGCGAGGCTGCTCAATCCGCGCCAGCAAAATCGTGGCCTCGGTTGTAATAGGTCAGACTCTGGGATGGGGTTGAAAACACCGGTCAAGTCGTCTCGCATTGGCTGGGACACTCGGGCGTTAAAGCTGTCAGGCCCATGAAGCGATTGATGCATGAAAGCTCTTCACAATCACAGCAGGGTGTTGCACAGCAGATTTGTGCTTGGCCCTGTGCACCAGATCGGACATTGAATTGAACGGACATTGAGTTGAAGCACACGTTTGTCACGCATTGCTTGCAGGCATGTCACTAGCTGCCCTTGTTATGCTGCTGGTCGCCAAAGCACGTAGCAATGCTGTGAATGCCGCCAACAGTGCGTTACCAGGTTTGACAGCATCCCAAACAGCCGAGGTACGTCAGCATGCCAGCATACAACTCGTCACATGCGCATCGTATGTGTCACCTTGTAAACTGCTGTTGCCAGGAATTGCCAGCCCTGAAGTGTGGACTGGTTGAATGTGCAGCCATTGTTCGCCATTGACCTTCAATCCTAACTCATCCAATGGCAATCTCAGCTGAACTGCTATGGCCAGGCCAGCAACGCCACATGTCATGCCAATTTGATGCTACTTGCCTTGCCCATCAGGTGATCAAGAGCTTTCCAGTGGGCGTCAAACCCAAGATCCCGCCAACGACTGGGCGCCCAATCAGGAAGCGAGCGGGACCGGCCGTCAACATGACTGAAGGCACGTGCAGTACTCATCAACCAGACAGCACACGCGGTTTGAACAGTGAGCATGTCCTTTCTGGCCTCTCTGTTGCATCTCAGCAGCACACTCCGCAAGCGTGCACACAGAGCCAGGTATGCAGGTGCTTGTGGCGGGCGACAGGTTTCCCTGGGCGCAATGCTTCTCCTCTGCTATCACGCAGCATCCACATGCTTTGGTCTGTGGCACATCATGGTATCACTTAAGCAGACCCATCAGCCTGGCAAAGTGAGTGGCTTGGACTTCAGCAATTGGGCACATTACGTGTTGCCACTTACTTCACTTGCAGTCAAGCTCCCTGTGTTGGACGGCCGGGTCAACTACAGCCGTTTTCTCAAGCCAGTCTACCACATCACTGCAGCTACGGGCTGGCTGAACGAGTAAGCTGTCTCGTTGTGGTCCTGGCAACGATTCTGAGCCAGGCAGTTCACGACTGACTGCTGGCGTTGGCTTCCTTGTTTCGGCCAAGTTTTGGTGATGACATCTTCAGCTCTTCATTTGCACATCCTTTGCCTTGTAAGCAAAGTGATTGCTGAGACAGGCACATGTGGTACTACTCTTCTGGATGCATGGCGCCAGATGGCACACAGCACACTGCACCATGGCCAGGCATGTGCATGCTGTGTGTGCCTGTTGCGCAGCCCCAATGGCATGTTCCAGCTGCCCAGTGACGGCAGCTCACCGGGACCTGTGCACATGTTCTTCCAGCTGAACCCCAAGGCGCCGCTCTGGGGCTCCCCTTGGTGAGGCCAGCTGCCACCGCCATGGCCACTACTGGGCGAATCGTCGATCTTCACACTGTCGAGCAATCACTGGCAGATGACCTTGGCCTTGTTTTCCTCGTCTATCAGCCGGTCACATTCAGCAACTGAACCGTGTGAGGCACACATGCAGACTACCTGGTCATAGTTCAATGAGTGTTCATTGCCTGTAAGCCGTTTAAGTGCAATTAGCCATACACCATGGCCATACACCTACCTTGTCGAGCAAGCACTGGCGTGCAGGCTACTTTGGCTCAAATTTGAGTGAAGATGGCATGGCCAACTACTGTTGCTGTACACAATCTTGTTAAGCAATAAGTGCTTGCCACATTGTTGTTAGGCTCTTAGCTTGCGTGTCTAATTGAACATTTCCTGTTGCTGCACGCATGCAGCCTACCTTGTCATAGTGTGTGTTCTTCATCTGTAAGCTGGTCACCCATATCCGTTCAAACCCTCATTTGCACATGCGCAGGTGGGGCCACGTTATCTCGCGGGACTTGGCCCACTGGCAGCTCTTGCCGCCGGCACTCGAGCCAAACGACACGTGGTGAGCTGTGGACGACCTGCAGTGAACACTGGGCAGGCAGAGAAAGGAGTACGTGGTGTTTATTGGTGTTTCTTTGCGGATGATGTTGACGAGGGGGGCAAAGGGGCTGAGGAGACCGAAGATGATGTTGTTGTCTGCCATACTGTGTGGGCCCTGCATGTGGATAATTAGACCTTTATTACATGTACCTTGTTTGCTGTGGCCACGTGCCCATGTAGGGTCGACAGGGACGGAGTGTTCAGCGGGTCTGCCACACTGCTGCCGGATGGGTCGCCCTTCATGCTATACACAGCAGGCACGTTCAGATGAACTATGGCCATACAGCCGTTCCTGCTTGTGCAGACTCGAGTTTCCTACTGAAGTTGACACAAGCATATTCGGCACTTCTCCTGAAGAAGTAATGCTGTGACCTTGGACGACCGTTTGCATGCCCATCAAGCCATGCAGCACAGCCACAACAGCGACGCAGGCTTGGCACAAGCAGGATGTTGGATAGAGGCTTGGCTGAAGCAGGGCGGCATGCCAACCCGTCCATCTCTGCTACTGTGCCTGTATGTGTTTGCAGTGATGGACTTCGCAAAGTACGGATTTTACTACCAAACCCAGGTGCATGCCTGGCTGGCAAAGCTGAACGAGATGCGTTGTGATACCAAACTGTTGGTTTGCATCAGGTGCACATGATCGAACTGTTACATGGCACATGCCTGATCCTGTTGTGGGACAGCCCAAGGTGGATGCACCAACTGCCTTTCCAAACACCAAGCTCCCTGTTATTGATCATGTGACTTGTAGGGGGTCTGCTGCTGTTCACAGTGCGATCCTTGTCTGCCTCGCCACACAAGAGCAAGTGTGCTTTGGCCATTTGCAGGCCGCAGCCGTGCCTGCCAACATGTCTGACCCTCTGCTGGTGAACTGGACCAAGGCACTGGTCACGGGCATGGACATTCCTCCGGGCGGCACACACGCACAGTTTCGGTGGGCTATGATTGCATCCTCCCAGAGAGCAACACTCACGAGTTGCCACACGACGTGAAGGCGTGTACAGGCCCCCCCCCCAAAAAATGCAACATGGCGTCCTGCGAACATAATGACCCTATCAGCTTCCCTGGCTTTTGTTTTCTGCCTGCCCAACAGCCTGTGGAACAGGCGGTATCCGAACAGTGTTCAACGGGTCACCCGGCTAGGGGATCTCTGGCTTCCTTTCAATGTCTGCTTGGTTTATGCCTTTTGGTGCGGCTGCCTCGCAGGGATCCTGTCACCGCCTGGCGCGTCCCAACTGTCGCCCTGGCTGGTTTGATTACGGGCATGATGCAGCAATACCCCGAGGCAAACGCGACAGGTGCGCCTGAGCCCACCACATCTCGTTGTGCAGCCAGTGGCACTATGCACTCAAAAGAAACGCCCCAGCTGCTAGCTGGCACCCATCTACGCCACCAATGATGCCTGTCCATTGAAATCCAGGGCTGCAGGTCAAGCAAGGCGCTTTCTGGCTTCATGTCAACAGTTTCTGCCCGTCACATGCATCACGAGTTCAGCATTGCCGTGATGGAATTGGGTGCATGCAATGGCTGTCCGACTGCACCTCTGCAGGCTTGTTGCCCGCCATTCCCAGTCTCGCTCAAGATGGATCCGACATTATGTGGTTGACGGTAGTGGGAGCACTGGACGACTGCTTGGGGGCAGCACCGCTCTACGTATCCAATGGCAGTCTAACGTACGTGCTGGGCAATCCAAGCAGCAACCGTGATGTCCATCCTGACAGCCTTCTGTTTGACTGGATTTACTTTGAGTTTGCTCGCCTTCCTGCCGAGCGCGAAGGGTTGTTGAACTCCCTGCCGTTTGACTGGTTGGCCCGAGCACATGCAGTGTTGACCCTCCACGTCCCGCATCACGTGCCATCATTTGCCGTCGATTCGCCACAGGACGTGGGAGTACGCCGGTACGCTCTTCTCGCAACTGGCCCAGAATTACAGTCATTACTCGCATTGCCTGCCCCGACCGGACCTGAGGGACGCGCGAGACTCTGATGAGCTGGCAGTGCCTCTTGGTGCGCGCGGCTATGGCGGTCATTGCGACCAGTTTGGACCCGAATGTCGCATGTGGGAGTGTCCGGATTTCTTTTCAGCTGCGCCGGGCGTACAAGTGTTCAAGTATTCGGACCAGGTGAGACGCGATTGACACATGCACGCCCGCGACGAGCCTTTTCGTGCTTAGCCCAACGCGCGCGAAGAGCAGGCGACTGAACAATACCAGCTACCCGCGCGTGCGTCAACACGTTGCAAGCCGCTGCGATCGGACGCCAGTCTGATTTAGTAATGGTGACCAAGCATTTGTCACCACAAGTTGCTCTGCGCCTTGCTATTTGACTTCAGCATTCCACCTGGAGCTGTCGCCCAGCATAATCATGACAAGGTCACAAGTCTTCAGTTGGCTTTGTGTGCCCTCGCCCTGCAGAGCCGTCAACGCTCTCCGTTCGCCGCTGACTACTATGTGCTGGGTGACGACCAGCTCACCAACTACACTCGTGCGCTGGCACAGGACGGGCAGGACGCGTTTTCCGCCGTGGTAGATGGAGCAGCGTACACAGCACGTCCGCTGGATCACGGTGCGCAACAACACTATACGTGAACCATGCTCGACGCCCTATCATTAAAACCGTTTGGCAGCCTGTCCGTAACGGGTCGACGCTCTGAGCCTGTGTGTGATCGAGCAACGCTATCTGAGACCAATGTTTCCAGCTTGGTGAAAGCAGCCGCTCAAGCTTGCAAAACTAGATCATGACTTTAGAAGCCTGTGGGCGTCCCGTGTTGCAGTGTTGTTGATGCCCGGTCATCTGTCTGCATGTCACAATTGGTTACAACCTCGTTCAAGCAACAATTGTGCAGGCATTGTGTACGCATCAAAAAGCTTTCGGCCATCAACTCCAGGCGACAACCGTGTGTTGTGGCTAGGATGGGTCTATGAGGTGAGCTGATGCTGCAGCATGCCATCATGGCGTTGCTTGGCTGGCACATGCGTTGTTGCATATGCTCGCAGACATTTGCCATTAACGTTCTTGCTGCTTGTGGCATGCAGAAGGCAGACATGCCCGGCAGCATACAGTTTTGTTATTTGCAAAGCTGCGGTCAATTTACATCTTCAATCCGACATTAACAGCAGCAGCGCACTTAATACTGCAGCCTGCCAGACTTTGGCATGGACAACTGCCGTTGTATGCGTGTTAGGTTAGTGTTAGCAACCTATCTGTTATAAACTTACACCTTCAGTCCGAGATTGGTTGCAGCCAAGCACTCGCTAATGCCTGCCTGCCTGCCAGGCTCTGCCGTTGATGATGCTTATTTGTGCAGGAGTCAATTGGCTGTACTGAGGTGTGTGGGACCGGAACGCCCTTCATCAACAACACCCAGCGATGGCAGGGCGCGCTGACTCTGCTGCGAGAAGTTACATACGCCAACGACACTTGCACGCTGCGATTCAACCCTGTAGTGGAATTGCAGCGCCTTCGCCACTTACCTGCGTTGAAAGCAGCCCATGACGTTGTGATTGACACGCACGGAGCGGCTCAGGCTGGGCAGGCAGAGTTTGTGCAGCTGCTGCTGCCTGAAGTACAGCCAGGCGCTGATACTACTAGTAGGGCTGCTGATCGTGAAGCAGGCGAGGCAAGTCCATCGCTGACTGGTGGACGACAAGTGGAAATTGCAATTTCCTTCACTGTCGAGACAGACAAGGCGCTTGTGGTTGGCAATGCTTCGGACGAGCAGCCGTTGCTCTTGGGGCTCCGCATTCGCACAGGTAAGACAATTCAGAGCCTGATCAGGACACGCATGGTATGCTTGCACAACAGCCTGCATGGGCTGTTTGGAAGCATGGTATGCTTGCACATCACTACGTCCCAGGACGGCTCTGTGGAGCACGACAGTCGTGTTTGTACAGCCAAATCACGCCAATGCACAGGCGAGTATCTACGTGTCTTGCTGCCGCAGGCAATGGAACCTACACGACCATCCAGCTCAACGGGACTGCCAAGCAGGAGCCGCCAACGCTCACTGCCCTGTCGGTTACCGTTAACCGCAGCCGCAGCGGCGGCATGACCAACACCAGCGCGCAAAGTGGCGACGTGCCTTTGCCAGCCAGCGGGCTCCCCGCAGTGAACGTCAACCTAACTGTTTATGTGGACCATAGCGTGTGGGAGGTGTATGCGTTGGATGGTCGCAGTGTGCTGACGTCCCGCATCTACCCGCTGCCTGTGCTGCCACCATCTTGGCAGCCTGCAAGTACCGACACATCAGAGCAAGAGGCCGCCCTGGGCAGCTGGGGCTATGAGCTGGTGGCATCTTGGGCGAGCGGCCTTGTTCGAGCACAGGTGCAGATGTATGACATGGACAGTTGCTGGTTGGAGCCGGGGGATGCACTGTAGGCGGACCGGGAACCGTTGCTGAACCGAACATTGTTCACAATTTTCATGTCCAAGACCTACGAAAAAAAGAAGTTTGCCAGTTCTGGGACAATTCTTGTGGACTGACTCTGGCGTCGATGCTGTTTTGTGTGAGACGTGCAGTGCCAATACTGTCGCTGAGTGGGTGTGCAAAACTGGCGTTGGATCAGTGTCATATTGCACTGTGTGGTGGTCGTGTGTGTTTTGGTAGGCAGTGGTGGTGACTGCCAGTACACGTTGGACGGCAGGATGACATGACATGTGGTGAAGACGTGCATGCGTGGTGAAGACGTGCAGTAGTGTGTTTTAACAAAATGTGTCGGTGGACGCTGGTGTGCTGCCAGTACTGGGACATACAATACTGGATCATTACAACCACTCAGAAACCCACACTCAAACGCTACAGCGCAACACTACTGTGTCAACATCCATGCAGTGTCCACCGAAACTGCAGAAATTGCACTGAGTGTGACCCTCACAATTACCGATGTAGAGTGCACATCTTTTTGGCGTGTAGGCGGTTATGTCTATTCTGTTGTTACATATCTCAGACGTTCAGCATTAAGACACGACACTGCCTTGAAAGGCGTATTGCACACATGCGGGGTTGTTGGGGGTGTATGCGCATTGGCGTACATGGGCATTGGCGTACATGGGCATTGGCATGCTGTGATTGGCGGTGGCCTACATGACACACCATTGAAATGCGCGCGCGCGCGC
>QAXH01006710.1:1543-13907 GCA_004335635.1 Chloromonas sp. AAM2 | reverse complement strand
TGCACTGCACTGCTGTCAATTGCAGTTTGCTTTGCAGAGCTAGTAACGATGAGCTACCAGTTGTGGCCAGACCCATAGCAGCAGTTGTTCGTCTGCCAACTGTTTACTGGTCTTTTGCTTGCAGGCAAGTGTCGGCCATACATGCCGCAAGGCCCATCGGTCTGTGCCATAGAGGGGCCCTTAGGCCAGCCCTCAGGCCACCTAGGAGTTTGGGCACACAGACAGGTGAGGCTGGTATGGCTGTTAGAGTGGTTTGAGACGGTGTAGGGTCATTGTGAGGTGATTTTGTTTAGCTGCTTTGGTGGTTGGCCAAGCTTGTTGCTCGAGTCAGTTGTGTTCAGTGCATGCTCTGTTTCTGCTTGTGTTCACAGGCGGGATGGACTTGCAAACCCAGCTGGCAGCTGTACAGCAGGAGATAGAGGCGTGCAAGAAGGACTTGCAACAACTGCAACCGGGTGATCCTGAGCGGGCAGTAGTGCGAAGTCAGCTGGTAGCGTTGCAACAAAAGGAGGCGGCGCTGCAGCAAAAGGAGGTGCTGCTGATGCAGCAGGCGCAAGGTGGGTTGATGGCTGTGCTTGCAAGGTGCTCGCCCAGCCAAGCCTCCACATGTTTGACTCGTGCATGTGAGTGTAGGCATGTTCATGTTATGTTTGTGCTCTAGGCACATGTATTGCTGATGCAACATGTGTTACCACAAATTGTCCAGGCAAACATCTTGACTTTGAACTGGTGTACTTCCTTCTCACCAGGTTGCAGGGCATTTGCAGCAGCACTGTCCAGTGAACCGCATAAGCCCATCATGCCTCATGCTTGACAGCATGACTGCGGCGTTAGGGCATTGTAGCCCAGTTTGCCTGGTTCTGCTCAGTGCAACTGTGCTCTCCTGATTCTTGGCTATGTCTACACAGTAACATGTTGCAACTGCCTACTTTGGTGATGTGTTTGTGCTGCACCTTGGCAATGTGCACGGCATGCACCCGCAGGTGCGGCGCTTACTACTGGTGCTGCTGCTCACTCAGCCAGCGCCACTGCTCGCAAAGCAACCGGTGAGTTGTTGTGCTGGCTGCTAGCCTGGTCTGCCCTGATGTCGTTGTTAGTGCACTACCTCTATTGAGATGCTGTTGCATCAAACACCATCTTGGCGGCTGCTGCTCACGAGTCGGCACCGGCTGCTGTTCACGAGTCGGCACCTGCTGTCGGCACCTGCTGGTGCACTTGACTAATGAGTGTGGCTGACACCATGTTGCTATTGCGTTGTTGTGCAGTCCAGGACACTACTGTACAGTACCTGCAGCAGATCTTGCCACCGCAAGTGGTGCCACCTCTTGAAGACCTCCAGGAGATGCTGTTTCAAGGGCTGGGTGATGATGATGCCCATGGCAGCAGGCCCTTATTGCCAGTGCATGATGACTCATACGATGACTTCCTCACCCAGTACCCAGCAGCCAACCTGGGGAACTGGATAGCTCCAATGTCCACTATCACGCCTGCTCGCACATTGACGAGGTTCATTGACTCCGTACTGAGTCAAGACATGGCAACACCAGAGAGTGAGCTGGGAATGGCAGGTGTGTGCAATGCACTGCCATCTTCGTTCTTGCAAGCCACCTGTTCTGGGCATGTCACCTGGTGCCCAATGAAGGAGCTGCTTGTTTGTGTTTACTGACTGGGGAGTGTGCTTGCCATGACTGCTGCCATGTATTTGCCAACCTCTTCAAACACGAAGTGTAAAGTTTGATGAAGATTTGCTATTGCTGTATCGGCTGCAGGTGATATTGACTTGGTCGTCTGGCGTCTCCTTCAGATACTGTCAACACTGTACAGGCAGCAGTGGACTAGGGGTCGCAATACCGCCGAGACATCATTGACTGTCCCTGAGCTACGCCCCGACTTTGCTGTGCTGGCACCAGTCGGTACGCTGAAGAGGCTGATTTTCAAAGGCGAGGAGAAGCCGCTTCAAAACCAGCTTGATTTGGCTTTGGGGGAGTTGAGCGCCAAGATGAGGGGCTGGTCGGCCCTGTACTTTGGCAAGGCAAGTCTCACCTTGTATCAACATAGAAAAATTGCTGCATGTGTTACCATAAGGAACTGCATACAGTGGCAGATTTACAAATTCATAGCACAAACTCTTCAATCCCACCCCTGCCCTGCATAGCATCACCATACAATAGCTGCCCAATGTAGGTAGTCAGAGCCAGGTACTCGCGCCCTGCCAGTGTTTCTCACTACTGATCACTAGTTCCAGCTAGTGCAAAACATTCAGCAGACTCAGCAGATTGCAGCAGCAGGTGATGCAAACCGGGATTTCCTGTTGCCCTGCTCATGTGTGGCCCCCCCTTGGGGCACAGAACTGCACTGTTAGCTCATGGTTGACCACCTGATGGCCTGCCTCTGCCTCTTGTTGCGTTGTCCTATGCAGGCACCCTACTTGCTGTGCTACGCTTCAGCTGGCACTGACTTGCAGTTCGCTGTGCTGCCCGCTGCGCCAAGGGAGCAGGCACCTGCAATGACTCTGGGCCCAAAGCTGAGCCTCGCGGACCCGGTTGACCGTTTGAAGGCTGTGCATGTCACGCTCCGCATCTTCAGGGTACTAGTGGCATGGAACAAGATGTTGCCTCCCACCACTGCACCAATTGGTCATGTGCAGCAGCATGGGGATTCCACAACCATCACCTACAACGTGGAGTATGTGGTGAAGGAGGTGGATGCCTCGCAACTACCCACATTTGACGCCACCCCATCAGGCATCCAGCGCCTGGAGGCTGTGTACGCTGCTGTGCAAGGGTGTCCACACATCATACAGGCAGCCAGCAACGTGCACTTTAACCCATCTGACATGAAATACCGCGTATCCCTGACACCTGTGGGGCGTAACCTCATCACGTCTGCACCTCCCATCAGGGCGGAGCTGCAAGAAGCTACCCGGTGCGTGCTGCTATTGCTTGCCCACAGTGGTGCCAGCCAGCTCAAATGCAAATCATTTTCCTTCACCATTGCAAACATAGATTAACCACACTGTGCGGCACCGTCTTTTTGTTTGCCAGCATCAAACTAACATTGGCAGTCACCTTCCCCACACTATGCACTCATGATGTTTCAATGTCAATCAGCTTACACAAGAACTAATTGTATACTCTGAAAACCATACTTCTTACTTCAGTCTGAGCTTTGCTTTGTGCAGGTGCCTCTTGCTTGCCCTCTTGTGGCTGCATGGGGCTGAGTATGGTCATGGTGACCTCCGATGGCCAAATGTTTGCTGGCGCTTCCCAGAAGCAGAGCTCATGCTGCAGCTGTTGAAGAAACCTGGGCCAGCAACTCTCATGCGAGCACCTGAGCAGGCGGCAAGGCCGGCACAATCACCTCATCAGCTGCCGGCGTACATCCCTGCTCAACACCACACAGCAATGCAGAAAGCAGGCAGCTACTATGTGATAGATTTGGAGTCAGCCACCTTGTTGGGCAGCACACCACCACAGCAGCACATAGAGCAGTACAAGGCATGGGACGGAGGAGCAGTGCTTGAGGATGGCAAATTCACAGCCAAGTCAGACCTGCACATGCTGGGGGCCATGCTGGAACAGGCATGTAAAATGTGGCAGCAGCGTAACGTTTCACCCAAAGATGCCAGGCTGTTGGGGCTGGCTGAGGACCTCAGCTGTAAGCTGCTCAGCAAGCAGTTGACAGTGATGGAAGCGCTGGAGCATCCGTTTGTGTCCAAGTCATCAGCACCACCACAGCTTGAGAGCAGCCCTTCTCCCATGCCACCTACCACCTCAGACAGCAGTGCTGATGCAGCAATCACGTCAATACAGCAGGAAGCTGCTGCTCAGTATGGCATGCCAGTCAATGCAGCACCTCGAGGGGCCAAGCCGCAGGTATGTCTGTGCATGCTGCAACATCCGGATCCCAGTGCCATCAAGCTAAGATCATCTTGGAGTTAGCAAATACACTCTTATCTTTAACAAGTCCGTTGCACTCTAGACCGGTGTTTGTGAATCATGGCATGGTCAGCAATCTATCATGTGTTGTCTGGCAACCTGTGCCTGCATGTCATGTGTGCAGGACAGCATAGTGCGACCAAGGACGCCACAACCCAGCAGCCCTAGTTTTGTCATCAATCTGGGTGTGCCATTGAAGCAGGTGCTACCAACAGGGTGGGAGTACATCCCACCTCATGTAGCCCAGCTGCGTGGCAGACACTCAGTGCCACAACCCAAGGACATCCCTGGCTCATTCAAGCTAAACCAGCACGCACTAGTGCATGAGAGCAAACAGGCAAAGATGGACAGGCGTGCACGCATCGACTCCCTCAACCAGCGGCAGTTGATGCATCTTTTGAAGCTGTGGGGCATTGCCAACCGTGGGAGCCGGGAGGGTGTGAATGTACTCAAGAACAACATTCTCAATGCAGGCATTGACATCGGCCAGCCACCTGCTGCAGTACATGACTGATGAGCCATAAGCAGCTTCCGGTGGGTTTTCTAGCAGCAGCAGCATGGTGGGGGCAGGGTGCAGCGGTTGCTTGTTGTCACATGGATGTGTAGCATTGCTTGTTGTCCCTGTGTGCAAGGATAGAGCGTGTTGGGCATCCAAACTCGAGCCTTGGCCTTGCCTGCAATAGTCGGGCCTCCTAGCCTACCGTTCCGTAACCCCCCACAATGCTAATGTTATGCCATGTCACGTGAGTGTCTCATGCCTCAGCAGGCTGGTGTGCTCTGTGCAGCTTGTGAGGAGGTATTTTTGCATGTGTTTGCCCCTGGGCGTCTTAACTGCATTAAAGGGGAGAATGTGATGGGTACCACTTTGCAATGACAGAAGCAACGGTGCAGGCACTATCGTTTCCCAACTCGCAAAGCAGTGTTGCACAGCATGGTGCCAGAGGGATACTATGATGGAACGGGGACTGGTGGTCTGTGTGGACTGTGTGTGTTTGTATGTGTTAGCTTAGATACTGAGTATGGCAACAATAGCTTGTTGTTGCGCAAGCAGCTAATGTGTGAACAGCTAGTTGGCAGTGGGCGATGTGATGACTGGCAGGGTTTTGTATGGGCCACATGACATGGAATTTGCAATGATGGCTGCTTGAAAGCGGTCATAGCAAGGCAGATGCCTTACATGTCAGGTACTTCGAGTTCAGTCTGGAACAGCTGGTGTCCAGCCTCGTGTGCTGATAATGATCTGGTGACATCTATTTTTCCTCAAGCTCACACATTGCCTGTGCATGGCAGCTTCTTGTCACCAAGGTGGACGGGAAAGGGACATGCACACAACACAGCCCTGTAACAGCAGTTGCTGCCAGCGTAAAGCCATTAGTGCAGGGTCAACACCACAAATGGCAGCGCTAACACAGTAGCGTAGTGTGGTGTTCAGGTGTTGAAGTCGAGTTTGAGTTTCAGTCTGGGTACAGTAGCCATCAAAACAAACCCCGCTGAGGAGTTTGCAGATAGTTTCGCATTGGCAGCTTGTCATCGCTGGTGCATGGCCTGGCAGTACGTTTAGGGACGCCTATGCCCTTCAGCTAGACACTGGGAAGCGGTCATGGGCCTGGTCTGATACCTTTCAACTACAGTGCAGCCCAATGCCTTGCTTGTGACTATGCATGCGCTCTCTTCAGGCTGGCCTTTTGCATTTGTAGTGGTTGGCTCGCTCTTGGACAGTGCTGGGTGTAAGATTTAGGGTTGTGCAACTTTCACTCTTTGTCCCTGCTGAAATTCAGATGCTGTATCTTGCCTGTTTGGATCAGTTGCTGCAGAGGCGTTTGACTTGATGCCAAGAATTTCTCCGTTTTAGTACCTATTGCACGCCAACTAGCCAGGCCCACAGTGGACAGCCTGTTGCTCTGCTGGCAGCTCAACTTGTTGTCTGCTAAGTTTTGCGCTGTTTGCTGTTGTCATCCTTCGCCCTCAAACGTCAACTCCGACTTCCTGACTTGGACTTTCACCTTTGTTGTTTGTTTTGCTCAAAGGCAGTTGTTGGCGCACTGCCCCTTGCTTGTGCTTGTGAGCGTGCTCCCTGGCGGCCCTCCCCTGATGTAAGCCCATGTCTACATGTGGTAGCAGAAGCCAGCACAATGCCGCAAAATGGAATGGCTACCCTTCAATGCCTTGTTAGTTTCTGTGGCAACAGCCAGTATTGTCTTGTTACAGATGTCAGTACAAAGAACTGAGGACTAAGTACGCAATTCACACTTTGGGGGTCACGGGGCGAACTGCTGGGCCATATCCTAGCAGCCTCCACTATCCATTCAGGCGTTCCACTGACAGAAGTCTGCTAGTGTGCTGGTTTGCTGATCTGATACCATCAGAACTTGTCTGAGCCAGCTTTGGGCTTCGCATAGCTAGTGTGATAGTTTGCTGGCCTGATGCCAGCATAACATGTTTCAGCTGAGGTTCTGTGTCCCTGTTCACTATTCACTGATCCTCCTGCAGACCAGCACGTTGTCAAACCTTCACATGATATTGCGGTGCGCTTGCATTTGAAGCCTTTGCAACCTGTACACCGGCCGACTTGTAGACTTACACGGTCATGTGTTTCTTCGCTGGTTTGGTGCCACGAGAACGAATCTGCCTCACTCTTTCGTAATCCCATCAACAGAAGTGTGCTAGTGTGCTGGCCTGGGAGTCTGATGCACTGTTGCACGATTCAGCTGAGGTTTGGTGGCTCCGTCTGCCATTAGATATTTCAAGCCTTCGAACCTTCAGGCCAGCAGACCTGCAGCCCATCACATGATGTTGTGATGTCTGCAGGAACTACAGACCAGCAGACTTTCAGCCCTTCTCTTCCATGTGTTGTTTGGTTAAGCCAGGGTTCAGGGCAGGCGTCCCATGGACAGATGTCTGCTCGTTTGCTGGCCCCCGGCCCCGATGCCAACCTAATGCGTCGCACTCCTATGGCGTCCCTATGATTTACTACCAGCTCTAGCATGAATTTGAACCTGCAGACCATCAGACTTGCAGACCTTCTAGGGCTGCTCTGCTGCCATGCCAACTACAGGCGTCCCTTTGACAGAAATCTGCTGCTATGCTGGTATGCTGGGTCGAATGCCACCATGACGTGTTGCAGCTGAGGTGTGGTGTTCCTCCCACCACCAGCTGTGATATGAAGTTAAACCTGCAAACGAGCAGACTTGCGAACCTTCACATGAGTCGTGTCCAGTCAACTGCTTCCTGTCTTGTTTTGCTCGGACCTGCAGAGCAGCAGACCAGCGGAGCTGCGGACCCGGCTACCAGTAACAAGTTCTGCTCGCGTGCTGGTTTGGTGCGACCACAGCGCATTGCAGCTGAGGTGCCCACTGCTCGCTGTGGATTCAAACGGGATGGATTCAAACCTGCAGACTTACAGACCTGCACATGCGCTCGACACGTATGACAGCCATGGGCGGCCCAGTGCCATGCTTAATTCGCTATCCACTCTTGAGTTTTGACACGGTTGTGCTGTACACCATCAGCTAGCAACTGCCCAGTGCCAGCTCTGTGTCAGGGGATCTGCACACCTCTTTGGTAGTGTATGATGGCTTTGCCCACAGTGCATGCTACACCCTTTATGCCAACAGTAAAAGCACTGCACCAGGTCCCTCATGTGGAAAGCTCCATCGTGCAGATCTCCGGCTCCTTGACACGGCAAAATAGGCAACAGTCGTTTCAGGCTCCAAGGTACTTGCTGTATGTCATCATTCTTTTTCCTGCTTCCTCTTAATGAGTTGTCTCAATTCTTGCCCAAGTTGCCTAGTTTGTTGAAGCTCCCTTGTGCACAGTGAATATCTGCCGGCCATGGGGGACATTTTGCGGTGCCCAATAACGTCCAGACCGTCTTAGGAGCGCCATAAAACACATTTTGGTGCCAGAACAGCGTCCAAACCACACGGATGTGCGCCCTGGAATACCTTGTGGCGCCAAGAGAGCATTCAGGCAGCACTACTGAGCGCCCAGGGATGCCAGCACGACGTCAGGACAGCGCCAAGACCACACCTTTGGACAGCTTGTGGCACCAAGCCAACGAAACCTGCCGGTTGTGATGTCTCTGTAGTGCACAGCTGCCTTTGCTTGCTGGCTTTGGAGAGTTGCTGAGACCGGTCATGATGCTGTGAGGAGTACATGCAAAAATTTGGTTCCATGCATGCCCTCCTCCGTCCTGTCCAGTTCAACCTGACGCCTGTTCAAACACCGCATACTGGGCCGCCTAGCGCCTGCCAAAATGCAGTCTCACGCACAGGGGACCTCAATCATTGGGTGCTCATGCAGGTGCGGTTGCCACTTGGGTGCAGGCGGGACCACGTCCACCATGACAGTTGCCATGTTTGACTATGTGTACAACAGCATGTACAGGGAGTCTGGCGTGATTCGTGACCGTGTGCATGAGTTTAGGGTTGCGGGTTACAAATCCCCAACACCCAAGGAAATGGTGCACCTGGTGGTGTATGAAGAAGGCCATGGCAAGGGGCATGGGGTCAGGATCGAAAGGGCTAGCGGCGCTGACCAGGTGGATCCAGACAGCGCCCTGGTACACCCTGGCGATGTGCTGGGCTTGATCAACGGCCTCGTGTATCCACCCGGCAGCCAGACAGTAGACAACTGGTTCAACTGGGACATGCGGTCTGACTCTGACATGGGCATGTTCCCCAAGGGCCTGCACGGCGTGTTGGATTGCTCTAAAAGCACAACTATAGCCAGTTTGATCAATGCGCCTTCAGAAGGCGAGACACACAACTGCTGTGCCATCTCACATCCTCAGCGAGCATTCATGCTACTGTGTGCTTGCCGGGAGCTACGACATGGTGATGTGCTGCGCCTGAGCTATGCCCCGGGTGCCAGAGCAGCAGCAGCCGACTGGACACTGTATGCAGATGTGATGTCCAACAACAGTTCAGGCCGGCTCCATCAATGTGTGTGCACACAGCGGCTGCTCCATGATTATGCAGATGGCAGAGGGCGCCCGGTGCCAGCAATGCATCTTCAGGCACTCAGGGTGTGGGGTGCGTATACCTCCATCAATGCTGCTCGGCAGCAGGAGCTGCCGGTGACAGCACTGGCTTGGGCCAACGCTCCTCTGAAGTGCATTTACTGTGTAACTGAGGGTGAGGATGATGCGGTGGAGTGCATAGTGCCCAACCTCTTGTATGAGCCAGCCACAGGGATGCTGCACATAAGTGTGGGTACGCAAGGCAAGTGCATGCGTGTCCCTGCTGAGGCTTTGCCACGACAAGATGCGTTACAGCTCTATGTCAACCTGCACCGCTGGAGCCCTGGCGGTTGCCTGCAAAAGCTGTCACTGGCAGAGGTCCCGCCGTTGGGGCCTGTGCACCCTTGACGGATGTAGCGGCCAGCAGCTGAATCATGCATTTTTTTGAAAATTTGGTTGCTTTCCCACTATTTCATGCCCCAGCAATGCAACAACCGTAATGGCCACTGAGGGTGCAGCCATTTGGCTTGTGTGGCACAGTGAGGATGGGAGTCGGTATGTCTACCCTTGTAGTGTCCAGCAGGTTGTCAGCAGCAATGTGAGCACCTCAGTAGTGTTGCTCAGGTACTATCAAGACAATGGCATCTGGGATGACCCTGAACAGGTCAGCCTTCGCTTGGTTGCGCTCCATGACGAGGATGGCATTCATCATGAGTCCAGGCTTCATCTGGACTGGGCGCATCGCACAACAGCTGTACCTGGGGAAGACCGCAGGCCCATGCGGAAATCAATGCGGTCAGCGCCAATGGTTGGCAAAGCACCCCTTCCCAAGCGCGCAAACATAGGAGCACCTGCTGCTGAAGCCTCTGCTGGTGCCAATGCTGCAAGCAGTTCCCAACCTTTGAGTGAGGCTACCCGAATGCGCCTGAGCAAATGCGAAGAAGTGCTCAGCATGTGCCAAGTACGGCTAACTAAGCTTGAAGGTGGGATCGAAGAGCTCAAAGGCAAGTTTGATGCATGGGACGTGACCCTGCAGCGCATGCAGGAGTATCAAAGGCAGCAGGCCATGATGGCAGAAGAGCTGCGCAAGCTCAAGAGAATAGCAAACATTGATGCCGCACCAGGTGAACCCTCAACCGCCCCCTCACAGCCTGTGGCTGCGGCAAGCTCATCAGACCCGTTGTGTGCGACTTGCAAGCAGGTGGTTGCATATGACATGCCGCTGCGTAACCTGATGACAATGCTAGCTGGAGAGGATGCCAAGGTTGACTTGGGGGACATGTTCACATTACCCGGCGGCCGCGTGAAGGCTGCCTCACCTCTTAAGAAGATGGTGCAGTGCGATGCCTGCATGCCTAAAGGAGCATTGAAACTGGTGGTATGTACAAGTGGGGGAGCAGGCAACCGCCTGACATGTGACTGGTGTCGATGCCGCATGACTACCAACACAACCGATGCCACCTCTATGTGGTGCGGCAAGAAGCACTCCAATTGCCGCTCCCTTGTAATTGAGAACGAGACGGACAGGCAGGGCAACACCCTGTTCCTGAGCAAGGGCCTGACTCCAGTCAAGGAGGTGGTGCCTTGGGATGACGTCAAGCTGATTGATGTTGGCTTGGAGCAGTACAACGATGCTGATTATGTGATCGTGGCATCCTCCTCCCTGGGCAAAGCGCTTGTGATCCTGGAAATCGACAACATGTCACACGCTGGAGGTGGGCAGTACACACCGGATTCAGAAAGGAAAAAGAATGATGGCAACTTTGCAAGCGCAACAGGCTTTGACCGTGTCCTGTTCATGCGTATCAATCCAAGCGGCCCATACAGCACAGCAGACACTGACACCCCAAACCTGGACAAGAAAGCAAGGTGGTTGATCGCACGCGAGTGGCTTGTTACCTTCCTGCGTGGCCCCTACGGGACCTGGGCATTTGGGGAGAAGCTGTTGTTGTACCTGTTCTATGACCACCTTTCTCACTTGCTGGATTTCAGACCAGCATCATTTACAACCGTTGTGGCTTATAAGGCCCCGGCTCTGCCAGAACCACACCTGCAAGGCCTTGCTGACTGGGCCTGCAGCTTGGACCCCTACCTGATGACCAAGGGCAGTACCATCGCTCAAGCATGCCTTGCGCTCAACAACAGGGTTGCTCAGCCATCACGGCCTGTAGACACTTGACCTGCGTCAAACGCAGGGAGCACGAGCTTTTTTGCCTTGGAACAGGCACACCTGTTGCCCAAGGCTTCCAGGTTCAACCGCATCAATACCATAAATATGGTTTGAAGTGAGGGTGGCCTGCAAGCACCTGCTCCCCTTGGGGGTAAGCATCTAAGCCTTTTAGGATTGCCACTCAGATCTGGTCTGCCCTTTTAGAATCAACATTGAGCAGGTCCCATAAGCACGGGGGTGGCTTCTTACGACCACCAGGGCTCTGGTGTGCCTTGCTGCGCTTTTCACCTGTTGTGGTTGTGAGGAAGAAAGTTGTGCCACACGTTTGTTTATCGTGCGTTGACTTCTGCTGTTGGATGCGCTCTTTTGAAAACAGTGACCATGGTGATCCTCATTCAAACTATAGTCTGTGCGCGTCCACGCCTTGAGCGCTTGCAGTAGCTGGCTAGTTTGTATTCAGATGTGATGACATCGCTTGCAGCGCATTGAAACAATCATACAATATGGAGTGCGCAGACATCATCAGGTGTGTAAAGCGAGCCCGGGGTTTGTTGTGCAGATGTGCAAGTCTGCTCGCCTGCAGGTTGGAACCCATAAAACAGGGATACCAGAACCTCGGCTGCAACACGTTATGGTGGCATCAGCCCAGCAAACTAGCACACGAGCAGACTGGTGTCACTGGGAGGCTGACAGCACGCCTTTTGTTATCTTGGCTTAAGGCAGACACTAAAAAAAACTGCAATCGTCACGAGTATGGCATCTCAGCAAATATCAGACGCCAGTATCCTTGCTCGGGTAGAAAGGGAGTGTGGGTACAAAAACACAGGTGGGGCTGTCCTGTTAGAGCGCTTAAAGGCAGTATCAGCGATTGCAAGGGATTCACTGATGCGGGTCATGCTGGACCCAGAGGAACACTCATTGAAGCTGAAACAGCATTTCAAATCATCTCTGGCACTAAAGCATCATGTCCAGTCTATCATCACAGCCATGAAGTACATGGGGAAGCTCATCCCAGTACAGTCCTTGAATGTATGGCGACAGGTGCTATGTGATGTCACCTCAAAGTGCCACCTCTTGCAAAAGTCCATTGAGACAATGCTTTGCTGGCATTGGCCTGGCAGACGAGCGCACTACCAGACTTCTGTTATTGGGCATCCGAAAGCTGGCTGAAGCGAACTTTTCTGGCGCGTGGCATCAAACTAGCATACCAGCACGCTAGCGTATTTCAGTCCCTGGCACGCCTGGCTGGCTGGAGGCATGTTCTAGCAGCACCACAACAGCGCACAAACTTATGGC
>QAXH01006708.1:12932-24162 GCA_004335635.1 Chloromonas sp. AAM2 | reverse complement strand
GGCCCGCCGTAACCCATACCGGCACCGTAACCCCCAACACCGCCCATGTCCCCATATCCTTGTCCGCCCATTCCCATAGCATATTCGCCAGCCCCACCACCACCGGTGTAACCCGCTCCGCCGTAACCCCCACCACCACCGGCTCCATACCCCGCGTTGAAACCACCAGCCGTGTCCTGGCCATAACCGCCAACCTCCATTTGGTAACCGCCGTAACCGCCGTTGCCGCCTGCCCCACTGCCGTGTGCTGCTGGGTTCACTCCGGATGCAAAGGCAGCTGCATTGTCCCCGTATGCGTTGCCACCCCCCCTGTACGGCCCTGTGGCTGGTGCTGCTGCTGCGGGTTGCACAGGGGCTGCCACAGGGGCAGAGAAACGGGAACCTGCAGAGGTAACAGCAATAAACGGCATTGAAAACCGATCGCATGCCACTGTGTCAGAGATGGCCGAGACATAGCACTACAAGCTCTAGAGCCAGATGCAAGGGATTTAATGAACTCCCGCCGACCACAAAAGTTACCAACGCGATAGCTTACCTGCTCTGGCTGCCCCCTCTACCCGCGCTCCGGTGTCCTTCGACTTGACGGGAATTGTATAGCCCGGTGCATACCCCGTGCCACTCAAACCGCCGCCGCCACCGCCACTGCCTCCGGCCACGCCTCCGTACTGCCCTGCTGCACCGCCTCCGCCCCCATATTGCGCCGCTGCACCGCCCCCGCCTCCATATTGCGCCGCTGCACCGCCCTCACCAACATTCCCACCACCAGCCTCTCCGCCAAAGCGACCACCCATACCAGCCTGGGGATCAGCCGCACCTGGCCCACCGCCCCACCGACTCTGCTCCTGCCCGTAACCTCCGCCACCACCACCGCCACCAGCTGGGCCGAACCCGCCAGCCGCTCCCGCACCGGCGTGCCCACCACGCGTACCATAGCCCCCACCACCACCTGCGGGAGCCGTACCCCCACCTCCATTTCCCCCATACATGCCCCCGCCACCACCTCCTGCGCCATACCCTGCACGGCCGGCCGCCCCCCCGCCTGCATCGTGCCAAGACCCGTACCATGCATCGGGTGATGAGCTTACACAGGACATGGCAGACCAGGCCAACCAAACAACTGTCGCAGATAAGGAGCCACAGTCCGCATGCCGTTCACGTCTCTACATAGTGCATGCCGTCCACGTTTGCATACCATGCCCAAACATATTGTTTTTGGCCTCAAACTTATGCACAAGCATGCTGAATACCAACGTGGTAATTCAGACCACACCACCCAACAAGGGCTCACAAAGAGTCGTCCCCAGAACAACAACAAGCGCAACCACATGCATGCTTGCTTGAAACCTGAAAGTGTGACCACCCCTTGCATCACACCCACCCAGCCACCCACCTGTGGCTCCCAAAGAGGCCCTGCCACCTGGCGGCTGGCCGTACTGCTCTGAATGTGGAGCAGCCGTGCCATAGCCGCCAGCTGCTGCTGCTGCCGGCTGCATGGAGCCAGCCGCAGAACGCTGGGCAGGCACGTTGTAACTGCTAGGCAGGGCTGCCGCACCGCCCATGACCGGTGTGGCATAGCTGGCAGGTAGAGCTGAGCCTGAAGCAGAGACAGTGGCAGCTACTGGGTAGGAGGCTGGCTGTGGCTGGCCGTAGCTATCTGGCAGCCTGCCAGCACCAGTGGCAGCAGCTGGTGCGGCTGTGTTGTAGCCACGTGCTGAGGCCTGGACTTGAGCCTGCTGGTACTGAGTAGGAAGCTGCTGCTCGCCGTATGCTCCGCTTGGATAGCTTGCAGGCTGGCTTGTCTGGCCGAAGCCATGCTGACTGGCCTGTGTCTGCTGGAAATTTGCAGGGGGCCGGCTCACGTCCATTGGAACCTGCATGGACATGCATCCAGCGGCAAAGGCGCCTAAGCCGGCAAATTATGCTGCTAGACATTTAACAGCAACATTCATCGCAGATTTTGCTGCGATCCTGTTCACAATGAAACGAGCGTGTGCCCCAGCAAGCATGTGCGCAGATCCAGTCCGATCACGAACACAGGTGTACCTGAGCTTGCCCATATGCAGTCTGCTGCTGGTAGGATGTCGGGAGGGCCGAAGTCGGCTGAGAGACTTGCTGTTGCTGCGGCTGGCCTTGACCCTGGCCACCATACCCTGCCGCATATCCGTAGCGACCACTCATGACGTTGCTACTGAGTTCTTCGATCTGACAATACTACTGCTGCTGCTGCTGCTTCCGCCTCCCAATTGCGCAAATCCCAGCAGTTGACCGTTTAGGGTTCCGGAGCTGAGGCAGCGTACATGACACAGAGGTGGATGCCTCTGTAATTCAAAAGGTGTGGATGAAAACAAGACAGCAACAACAACAACAACAACAACACTGTGGTCGCTGACCGGTTGGTTGTGGTTCCAAAACCCCAGCATGCCTCTGGCTCCAGTCACTGCCTGGGATTTACGCACTGCCCTTTACGCATTGCCCGCAACAGGAGGCAGAAGGTGCTAGAGCCGTTGGCAGCCTGGCTGGTACAGGGCATGGTGCGTAATGCCCATTCAGCCCCTCTCCAAGGCGTTGATGACATGACAGCTTTCCAGAACTGTGTGGAAGCCAAGCGAGGTGACTAGACTAGGGTGAGCAAGGGTAGCTGGGTATCGGATCGACTTACTTGGCTTGGAAACCATTTGTCGCACATGCACGCAGTACGAAGTCTACAATCATCACCTCGAACGCAGCCGTTGCGCACGACAGTAAAAGGGAAACAAACTGGCAACACGGCAAGCAAGCACAGTGTGTGAAAGCGTCGAAAGTAAGGGGCACCAAGATTTCACTGCGTAACAGGCAGCGTATACACCACCAGTGTGCAGGACGCACACTGTTTTGCAAATGTGTGCACTGTAAGCACGCCAGGAACCGTAAGACGACTTGACCGCATGACGTGTTTGGCAACTGCTGCTATCAATTCTCAAAAACCTGACTCGGGAGTGAAACGAACTGGAACGGCAGTCCAGATCATGATGGGGCATACCACATTAGCTAGCATGCTGCCTCCCACTCAGGCAAACCACAAGTACACTGGCCAAAGGCTCCAGCATGAAATTGACGGCCTTGTCCATGACCGCAGTACATCAACGCACTTTGTGTGCTGCATTGCAGAAGAGGCATGTCCTTGCTAACGTCAGCCAGTACTACTTGCTACATCAGTACTGCAGAATGCGTGAATGCAGCTGATGCTGACACCGGGATTGTGTATGTCATTCAGTAGGGAACCAAGAAGGGCGAGTGCAAGGAGGTAGTAGTTGTCAGCTCTACATGCTTGTGGAAACTACAAGCCTAAGTGTCCAAGTTCCAAAGCCCGAGAAGATGCCAGGGGTCCAGAACGGAAAGTATGAGCTGCGACCTTTGGCCAGATGATCTGAGCGACCATGGAAAACATCAACATTAACTGGCAGTAGCAGGTGGTTGCTGACCCAAACAAGGCAAGGTCTGATGGTTTTTGTGCTCAATGCATGTGGACTGCCCACAACTAAACAGTGAACAAAAAGTTCTTGAAAGGCCTTGATGAAAACGACTTTTGAAAGAGAAGAGAAAAAGTGCCATCACAGCATGCCTTTTGTGTGCACTGCTGATTCCGAGTGTTGTCAATCATCTTGAACAGGTAGTTTTTGATTCTGCAAACAACGAGTGCATTGTGACAGATTGGGCCGGCTTCCGTCCAGTCATCTACAAACCTTCCATAGAAAACCTTACCGCTACACATACAGCTCTGGAACTTAAAGCAACTTGCACAGTTTTATCGTTGAGCCTGAAGTGGCACCTGCACATCACTGTGCACGTTATTCAGTGAGCAAACAAAAGCGTTCTTGCTCGAATCCATCCGTGTATTATAGACACTTGCATGGTGTTGACTGTTCAGCCTGAAGTGACATAGAGGTTCACAAGGTACAAAACGTAGGCACCCCGAACTAATTTACGGCACAAGTACCAAACAGGGTTTGAACAGGCGGGGTGGGCCCTGGGGAGATATCAGGCTGATAAAGTCCAGCAAACTGTCCAATCATGCTCAGCACTTGCTCCAGTGAGCTCAGCATCCCAAACGACACCCAACCAAAAAGAAGTTTGCCAGTTCTGGGACAGTTCTTGTGTGAACCGCCAGGAACCATTGTGTGTCAGTCAACATGTGTATGTGTGCGTGTCATTCGCACATGGGTTGAACAGCGGAGTGAACATCGCGTGTTGTGGTAGACGGTGCACTGCCACTTCTGGGACAGCAAACCATGTCTAGACAGGAACTACAGTGTCAAAAGACAAAATGGGTGTGTGACCCGTCCGACCGGTCTACCTCAGAAATCTGTAATGTAAGTCGCCACCAAGTGTTCCAACTGCTTAACTCTCTTGAGCAAACTCGTATGTTGCGCACGGAGACGTCCCACAGCCTGTTTCCAACTGTCTCTTCTTCTTGGTCGCTGGCGTAGTGATGCCCTTTCCAGCTGCATGGATCGCTGTGCCACGGATGTGACATGTACGGGTATCGGTCACAACCTACTGATCACACAACATGAGTCGATCTCTTTCTTGTCCACGCACAACAGTCTGTCCCAGAAGTGGCACCATACCGTGTACCAACACGCCCTGTTCGGTTGACTGTGCATCAAGACACAGACTCTTTATACACGCACACGCAGCAAGAAACGTAGCGTGTAGTCATCACACAATGGTTCCCATCAGTCATTACAACAGGACACACGAACAGTCACCACAACTGAACCCATAAAACTGTCCCAGAACTGGCAAACATGGTTTTTTTTGTGCCGCATCCCTACACCTCGATCAGCAGGCATGACAAGTACAAGCAGTTTGGAAACCCGATCTGCTCTGTCGCAGCCCAGTGGATACTGGCGCCTTGTCCCGAGGGGACTTCAACCCCACGGACCTGTTCAAAGGCCCAATATATGTCGCAAACCCGGGAGGGTGCGACCATTGTAGCCAGAAAAGGGCAATCGTCGTTCTTGCCATCACATGGTGGTGGTCAGATCCATTGCGTTAGTGCCGGTGATTGAAAGGTCGTTTGCTCGATGCACACACGCCGCCGCCTCGAGGGCTTCAAACACGTAGGCGAAGGTGGGCCTGGTGGATGCGTCCTGCGCCCAGCACGCGCGGATGATGGCAGCCACATCAGCAGGGACATCACCAGGGATGCCGGGGCGGCCTCCGTTGCGAACGGCAGAGACAACCTGATCGGCCATCAAGCCCCTAAAGGCGGGGCGCCCGGTCGCAACCTCTAGCAACAGGACCCCAAAAGCGTAGACGTCGCCAGCTGTTGTGCGGGGTGCGAGAGGGTTCTCGAGGACTTCTGGAGGGCTGATGCTGACTGTCAATGCGCCGCTCTGCACGATCTGACCCAGCTGCCCTTCGCGGAGGCTGCAAAACAGCAACAAAGCCTGGATAAATGAAGCAGGCAGGGCATCGTGACTGGGATTCTACATTTTGGTCGGCCCATCACCTTGTGACGCCGCGGCCGAGGTCTTGGCTGGGGTTCGCTCGCACAGGAATACCTATCCACACTCACCAACACGATAGGCCAAAGTCAGCGATTGCAACGCTGCGTCCGTCATCATCGATCAGGACGTTAGAGGCCTTCAAATCGCCGTGGATCACGGGCGCGGGTGTCCGCTCGTGCAGCCGGAACATGCCGCTCGCAACCTGCGACCAAAGACGTTGTGAGCTTGCATTCGGAATGCCTGTGCGTCACGGAAGGATAACTGCTAAGGAAAGCTTGAGCAGAGAAGAGACAGTTCGGCCAAGTTCGCTTCAGTCAAAGTTCAGTCACATGCTAATCCGTCCTTCCAACCGCACCTGCAGGGCCATCTGCAGCCGTGTTGCCAGCGCAGACTCAAGCCATGAAGGCTTGGATATGGCTGCTGCCAGTGAGCCCCGCCTGTACAACCTGGGCAGGACAAGCATTTGACAGTACGCTGTCTAAGATGCCGGCAGCTCATACAATCGGTGTTAGCCTTGAGAACGTTGTGAACGTGATCACATGCCACCATGTTATGTTGAACTGGTATCTTGAAGACTTTACCCAATGTTATCGTGACGATTTCTCACCTCATGATGAGCGCATGGTGTGAGCCCTCCTGCACCAACCCTGCGCAAAAGACATACATCGGAAAAGCGCCCATAGGGGCTGGCACGCCAAGCAAACAACTAACACACCAAGTGACGAAATGCAGCATCGTCTGTGCAAGGCGCATTGAGGCCAGGCGGAACACAGAGGTAGCCAGTCCGCACGAGGCAAGCCACTCAAGCGGAGGCGCACAGACAGACTTAGGCCTAACCACTCAGATGCACAGCCCCATTCATCAGACACAAGGGTTGGGTGTCACCGCTCCCGATGCCGTCAACCTGCTGCCTGTTTGTAACAGTCAAACCGTGACTGGGGCACAGATAGCACGACAGTTGCATGGTGAAGCCTGTCACTTGCACAACAAGCGTGACTGGCTCGTGGCTTTGATTTCTTCCTTACCATAGACTGGTGCGATGCATGGGTCTGGCAGCTCGCTCATGATGAGCGCCTCTTGCCTCAGGGCCTCCAGCGCATGGGCACTCAATCGGTTGGCGCTAATCATCTTGACGGCAACGCGGTTACCCTGGTCGAAAACACGCGCAAGAAGACAATGAAACGTGCAGTAGAACGATTGAAGAGGTCTGCGCTCTAATGATGACTGAAGATGTGAAGTCCTGGCTGTTGAAGTTGATGTCTAAGGTGCTTGTCAGCAAGCGTAAGCTAGAACGCATCACTCATTTGGAGGAGAGGTGCCAAATTTGACCCTGGTTGCTGGCGGGTGATTTCCCGTGGAGCTCGGTTTTCCGGCCTCAAGCCCACCTGCAAAAGGCCTGCCAACCTTGGAGGCAAATCGGCTTGGCGCCCCACCGCGACCGGCGATGGTGCTAGTGGGCCTTAAGTAAAGAGGGCTCTGGCGCCAGAAATGCATGGCACAACCAACCCCGGCCTGCCAAGAGAGTTGCATGAAACGAGAGCTTAAGGTGGTGGGACATCAGGTAGGAGCCTTGTCCACAGGCACAAATTGGGGTTGTGCATTGCTGCCCGGCCTCCTTAACTATGGCTTCCGGCGTCCACTTTCTATTTTCTTAGTGTCTAAGGTGTGGGTGGTCTAAGGCTTGCGTTGCATCTGCTCTGCGCCTCGGTGGTGTATCAGCACGCCCTGGCTTGGCCACCTTCCGGTTTCAAGCTTCCCTATCCCATGCCCACTCACCCTCCACACGCCCCTGACCACGGTGCCGTACCCGCCCTTGCCCAGCACTTGGCTTTCGCTGATTTTGACGTCCTTCCAGGCGATGCGCATGTTGCTCAGCTTCCGACCCTGGTAAGCAACACAGGCGCGTCACTTGGGGACTGAACCATGCAGTGCAAATCCCTTGGCCCTCCACATATCAATCTGTTGCGTCGTATGCATGGGAACCATGCCGAGCTGCATCACAAACAAAACAGAAGGCAGAATGGCTCAACATTCAACATGGTTTCAAAGTAAAAAGGCTAATTGATAATGAGTGTTGGGTTGAACTGCAGCATGCACGTGGCCTATCCACTGCCCATTGTTGTGCACCCACCCAGATGATCGAAGTGACGTCCGGAGAGCCAGCGCTCGAGCGTGCCGATGCATCCCAAGAGGCCGCTGAGGTCGGTGGCATGCTGCCTTGCCGCGTGCGCATGCCGTAGTTGCTCGTAACCACCTCGCTTGTCGTGTAGGTGTCGATTGGCCACGTACCATCACTGTCCGTAAACGGTGACTTTGTTCGAGGTGATCCCGTCCGAGACCCTGTGCTCTTGGCGCCTTTGCCGTTTGTGCATGGGATGAAGTTGCAACGTTCCCATGCGGAGCGCCTCCGCCGCCACAAAAACAACAATACCACAGCTGCACCGGCGACGACCACACCAACCACCACCCCCACGATGATGCCGACGGTTTTCCCGGCGGCTGAATCGCTGGTCGTCGCGGCCCCTGCGCAGGGCGCACAGCTCACCGCATTTCACATCGTGCAGATGCAGTTGCTTGCCAAGACTGGCCGTGCGAACGTCCCAGTTTTCTTGCATGTATACATTACAGGGTCTCGGATTACGGGGCTCTCGCATGTGCACATTATGTACACTGTTCCTTTTGAACACCGTTTCCTTGTTGGCGATGCGCCGTTTCTTTTATCTTGCTGCAAAATCACGCCTTCAACTTTTAGACTCACCAACGCTTGGGATCTCAGGTGCGGCGAGAAACAGCGAATGGGTGCCGCCCGCAGCAATTGATATCGGAGTTTCGCCACCCGGAATACTGGCGAGCTGCGTTACTCTGGGGCCGGCTTGTCCTGATATGTTCCGACCCCATCCCACGACCTGCCCAGTGCTCAAACGGGCCAGCGAGTGCCAGCGTCCTGCTGAAATAGCCGTTACACCGGACTGGGCAAGTGTGGGTATCTGCGTCTGGGTGTCCATGTTTCAACCCCAACCTATGACAGTGCGATTGCGCAGCCTGCAAACGAACACAAGAACTTCAAAGACTTTGTTCGCTAGCGTACATAATGGCACATCATCGCCTATCACACACTGCCTGAACCTTTGTTTTCCGGCCTGCAGTAAGAGACCGAACCTATGAATTGGCGAAGTGCTGTTTCCGGCTATTGCTACTAGGCAGTAAAGCAGGCCTTAGTTGTTGAATATGGAGCGGCGCAACGGAGTGTGAGGGTCTCTCACAACCCCAGGGCTGCATAATAAGGAGGGCTTGGGTATCGTTTGTGAACGAAGTAGGGTATGAAGTGCATCAGAGGCACATCAGTGGGATTATGCATGCGCAGTAAGCCATAGATGTCTTGCCGGCATCTAACACTTACAGAGCCAGGCAGTGCTCCCCGCCTGCCGCAATGGCAATCACGTCTGACAAAGCAGCGACTGGCACACTGATCTGTCCAGAGTCGTTCTGCGGCCAGGGCAGTGCTTGCCCATTGGGACGAGTTTTGTTGCTCTCGAAATAAATGTATATCGTGCAGTCAAATGTCTTTAAGCACCACCAGCAGCATCAGAGGCGAGGGCTTGAAGGCATACACCGTTCATCTTCTACCACCGTTCAAGGTCTAGCTGCGCGATAAAAAAAGAAGTTTGCCAGTTCTTTTTTTTTCCATCTTTTTTGCCTATGCGGTCCTGCCTGGCTAGTCTTGCGGGCGGTTTGCAATGGGGTTTGAAACGATGCATCGAAGTGATCGGGGTTAGATCGCCTACCTTGCCCCAAGCAACCACCGTTCCGTTCAGCAACCTGCAGGCATCGTGTGCACACGCAATGCGCTTTCTGTTCACATCCACTGCGTTGCGCGTCCAGCTCGACGGACGTATCATGCAACGCAATGGCTCGCGCATGGGAGGTCTGTCATGTCAAAGCACTTGCGTCGCGCCGCAAAAAAACAGCGTCGCTGCGGTGATTACGACTTACAGTGCTAGAACGTGAGACCCTCCCGAGCTCGCGATTGCTTTCGCCGGGGGCAGTCCAGGCGGCTGGTTTTGCTGACCCCATTCGTTGGGGCCCCAGACCAGAACGGTACCGTTCGCAAGCCTGGCCACCGAATGCCGCCCGCCCGCTGCAACCTCTGCAACATTGGACTGGGCATCAATCGGAATTGCAAGCTGACCTTGCGCGTTTGAGCCCCAGGCTACGATTGAGCCGTTGTTGAGCAACGCCAAAGAATGGTGGGCGCCGGCTGAGATGGCCTGAACATTGGACAGCGCCGCGTCAGGGACACTTAGGAGGTTCTCGCTGTTGTCAGATCCCCATGCCAATACCGTGCCGTTCGCCAACCTGCAAGATCAGAACGCAAATATGATCTTGAGTACTCATGCATATCAATATCATCAAATTGGGAACCTGAGCACTACGCTACATACAGAATACGGGCAGTTAGTAGCATGCACCAGAGAGGTTGGCCAGTATCCCGACCACCACTGTCCTTCCATGCTTGTGCATAGTAATGCCAATGTGACAGATCGGGTGACATGTGCACAGAACCGGAACGCGAGCAGAGAAAGAATGTCCGAGTATACGAGTTCCGAGCATAAGGTTAATCCTGACCATGGCTGAGTCAACGCATTGTCATCAATTCAACAACCTTGGCCTTCCATCCCTGAGCCAGACGGACTTGGCATCCAAAGATGCAGTGCTGAAACCGCTTAGCACTGTGTAAAGGGGGTTCAGAGAGCCCACCTGTCCTACATTCAACAGTGCTCATGTCACACTGTGCAGGCTGGCAGCCGGTGAGGGATCTTAGGATAAGCGCGACAGTTGCTTTTTCATGGTATGGAGTTTGCCACAGTGTCTATGGGCCTGACTCACAGTGCCAAGGAGTGAAACCAGCCTGCCGAGACGGCAATAACGTTTGACTGCGCCGCCACAGGTACAGTAGCCTGGTTGATAGTGTTGCCCTTTCCGTCTGTGTTGTCCCCATACGCCACAACCATGCCGCTGATGGAAACGGCGCCAGATTGTGGCGGTATTGGCAAGCTGGGTGCCTGCACCGTGTCGAGCAGTGGTGGGCGGCGTAGGATTGGGATTTAGGGAGTGGCTGCCATGGACGGCAGGTTTTGACAACACATGCATGAGAGCGCTTAGATAGAGATAGTGCGCATGAAGCACGGACAAGAGTGCAACGCACAAGCACAAACGTAAGGGAGCCGTGCACCAAGTGCATAGGAGTGTGTGGGCCAGGGAATGTTAACCACCCCCAGAGCATGTGTGGTAGTTGATGGCTTGCGTTGCCATGCGCGTGCGAAGCGACTCCACTGGTATATAGCAGTGGAATCCAGTCCTATGGTGCTGTGCAAGTGCTTGTAGGTCACCTCTTCCGTGGTGTGACGCAGCAAGGCTGTGCTTAGCACCAACATGGGTGCATGTTTGGTACCTCGCATAAGGTAGTTTGCCCCAGCAAGGTGTAGGTGTCTCGTTAAGTGCCTTGCCACTGAACCGACGGTGTCTAGTAAGCAAACATGACATCAACACACTGCAATTGAGTGTGTGTCTGATTGCCAAGTGCACATGCGCCCGTTCACAGCATGGCACTGCAGCAGTGACCTGCATGGTGTGCTGTGGTGGCCTGTGCTTTTGGCAGGATGTAATCTCCATGGTGCACATAGCAATGCCAGATGCATCCCAGGTGTATGTGCTTCGCAGCACTGGCCTACGGCTCT
>QAXH01006708.1:0-11649 GCA_004335635.1 Chloromonas sp. AAM2 | reverse complement strand
GGCCCCCAAGACAGGCAGTGTGGGGTAGGGTCCTGTCATGCACACAGTAGTCGGGGGTAGGGGCACCCTGCCCAACATGCACACCTGCGCTTTGGTGCTGCAGCCATGTGCGTCCACAAGTGGGGCATCATCAATTTTGCTGTTGCATGCAGCCATGAGGTCTGGGATCAGTCATGATAGCGCTATCTATGTCCTCCCGCCAGCGCTCCCACTCGCGCTCTGCACAGGCATCATATGCCTCCACCACCGCTGTTGCGGGGCCGCGCAGCACACCAGGTACTGTGCTGTGGCACGCTGTACTCTACAATGCCCTTGTCACCACTCCATCACTGTTTGCACATTGCATTTCAGGCAAGCATGTGTCACAAGTGCCAGGCAAGGTTCCCCAGTGTTTTCTTGGTGCAGAACACCCCACTGCGCGCAATGCCCTGGGTGGCCCTGCAGGGGTGCCAAGCCCAGCCAGCGTTGCACCCAACACCCAACACTTACTGCTGCTCCCAACACATGCTGATGGCATGCAACAGCACCCGTTGTCCCTGCACATTGTGTGTTGGTATGCAAAATACTGCATGCAGAGTTTACAACGACTGTGGTAGACAGTGTGATGCCAGCCAGCCCAGCAAGAGCAACAACGACTGGGTCACGCAAGGACGCAGGTACGCCAAAGCACGCAAGTGTGTTGTGGGCTACTTGCTTGGGTGGTCCTTGACCTGCTGGTGGCCGCAAAATTCGAATGGGTGGTCCTTGACCGGCTGGTGGCCTTTGTGGTCTGCTGGAAGCCCTGTGGGGTACTGTCACTGTTTCACACCACAGGTGTTTGAAGGGGGACCCTGCCCCACACAGCATGTCGCTGATAGTCTCTGTACATGGTGCCGCGCTGTTGAGGGGTAAGGTGCTATAGTAGTATGAAGGGGACCCGGCACCACACAGCATGTCAGTGGTGGCCATGGTCTGCTGGTAGCACTGTGGGGTAAGGTCCAACCTTTCACACTACAGTGGTATGAAAGGGGACCCTGCCCCACGCATCATGTCACTGCCAGTTTGTGGTCTTGCTTCGGCCCTGTGGGGTTGCTTCGGCCCTGTGGCGTTCCACAACGGACAAGCTCCGTGCGTAGATGCAGGCCACATACGAGAAGGATGTCGCCAAGGCCACTCCCAGCTCAGCAACACCCGACCGCTGCTCAGACATCTGGCACACGCACGTGAAGGAGTGAGTAGCAGTGGAAGTGTTCAGTGTTGTGCTGCTGTCTGTGGTGCCTGCTTGTCAGTGCACCTTCTGGTGACCTGTCACGCACACTATGGTGGGTAACAGCGGACCCTGCCCCACATCACCTGGCCTTGTGAGCTGTGGGGTAGGATACCTCCACTCTACTCCAGTGTGCATGACAGGACCCCACCTGGGCGGGCTCCATCACGTCCGGGAATTATGAGACTGTGCGGCGCTGCTGCGGGTATGATGGCTTTATGGACAAGGACAAGAAGTCCAAGAACGCCCAGGACAAGTCGCAGTTTGTTACGCACTCCACAAGAAGGCTCTGCTGATGGAGACGGAGGCTGCAGGCCGCTCCAAGAACATACGCAGTCCTGACACATGGCGGGCTGGAGCATTGCAGCTCCGCGGATGGCAAGTGAGGGCACAGCTTGGAGCCACGGTTTCTACTGCTGCTGTAGGATGGAGCCGGGGCTCACAGGTGGGCATGGCTGAGCATGGTAGAGCAAAACCTTGCATGGGCTATCTGTGCTGAGGGCTGGCCAGACAAACCGCATCACCACCAGTCATAGCCAGTATGCATTCATCCTATTCTAAGGAACTGCAGAGGTCTGTGAGGGAATCAGCAGGCTTGATCGTAAAGGTCTTACAGATCTTCATGTACACTTCATGTACACTTGCCAGCTCAAGCGTGCGCACATACCTAAACAGCGCATAGCAAGAGCAGTCAGTTTGCTAGAAAATGGCATACATATTCGGCCCGTCACATCGGGCCTGCTTGCGTCTGTGCGAATCAAGTTTGGGTACCCATAAATGGCACCGACTTGTGTCAACAACCCCAGCATTTAGAAGCACGCGCCAGCTCTAGCCGCAAATCAACAGTTAGGTTCACAGTTGTTGAGCGTGTGCATGCGTGTGCCATGGTTCAGCTGCCGTGCTGCATGGCACAATTGCAAGACAACATCATCTGAACTCGGGCGCTGGCCAGCCTCCACAAAGACAAACTTGGGTAAGTTCTGAACATCAGCTTGTCTATGTTTCTCATGATCGCGCCTGGTGGGTTCCCTGCACTGAAGCAGGCAATCAGGTCAAAGAACATAGACTGGATCCTCCTGTAGGGTAGCTTGTGATAGTTGTTAACCAGTCGAAGCCCCTGCCACCGCTTGGCATGTGTTAGCTCGGGCGTGCTCTATGACCTGGTGCAAGTCAGGACTGTATGGTGGGACAAAGAGAATGCTGCCTGTGACCCCAGCACCCTCGTGTCAGTCACTGTGCCAGTCCTTGGCAGCGCACTTGTGCACTGCCACGTCGTTGAGACTGAAGATTGGAACCCAGCCCTCAGTCCATCTGGGGTCCACCCTCACCTCTGCCTCCACCTTGGACAACAGGTGCTTGATTTCCTCGCCCGTGGGGGCTTTGGCCCAGGTGTGTGGTGCACGCTTGACCTGCGCGCAGGGCAATAGCGGAGTCGTACACCATGTTCTACAAAAACTGCCTGGGTGTCGAGGGCACCAGATGCCCTCGTCAATCCCAGCCTCAGCAACACGAACAGCCAGCGTTCCGGTTACCTGGAAACATGGGATCTGTGTGATAGGTGTGACACCACCTATTTCTAGCCAGTGATTCCAAGCCATCTGGGTTTGTTTTCCAGCAGGACTACCTTCCACCCTGTTTGGAAAAGGCTTGGATCACGACAGTGCTGCTGTGTGCATACAAGTTACACGTACGTGTCATCGGTAGGAATTAAAACCCGTGAGGAGGTCTTAGAGTGCAGCGCTATTCGCTGCCCTTTCATGCTTGATTGATTGCCTGTCGTACGTACTGCACGTGGTCAGATAGGGGGACACCCCGAGCGCCCAGACAGACCTGTGGCGGGGGCGGTTTTGGCCAAAAGAACTCTAGGGTTCCTTTCTCGTGCACTGCAGCAAGCTTGGCGGAGCCTTCACCACGCACGGCGTTCTCTAGCCATGTGCTTGCGGCAGTGTGGCTTTGGGCCGGTGCTTCCAGGGCAAAGTTGCTGGCACCGGCCTTTTGACCAGGTTTTTGTTACAGTGGTGCTCCTCTCCAAACCAGCGAGCCATGGCAGCCAAGTCCCCTGTAACCTCGTTGTCCTCAATCGCGCCTACAAGATCGGCCCCGGTCCTCTTCCGTCGACAGTGTAGGGAACTTGGGGCATGCGAGTGAAATTTTGTGTTGAAGGTTGTGTGTTACAGGATGGCAGAGAGCATGGGCCTCGGTGACCAGCTGGAGGGCGTGGGTTCAGCCAGCATTACTACAGCTCACGGCAGGATCGGGGAGTGGCTAGCTGAGCAGCCTGGCTCTTCATGTCAGGGGCACTTTTCCTCTCTGGTTTTAATTCCTACCGCATGCAGGCAGGCTCCGCGCAGCGTAGCATCAGGGCCAGGCAGCGAGGGACAGCTGAGAATAAGGAAGCAGGTGTTGATCGTGCACGTGACAATGCCCCACCCGGCTGCTTCACGTGCATGATTTGTGGTGTGCCCTCCCTCCAGTCAGTGTCGCACAGTGCACGCTACTTCTATGACCTGTTGCGCTTCGAGTACAGTACGCTGTGGGTCGTGCCAGAGTATGATCGTGTACCGGGGTGTACGGGTGAGCTGCTGCAGTTGCTTACGCACGTGAGCGCTCTCACGCTGTGGTGGGGCCATGTTGTCACCCTGCGGCATTGAGCACCGGACCGTCGTCAAGCATAGTTGCATAAAACCTTGTTACACTGTTTCACTAAACATACGTCTTGCCGATGAACAAGATAGAATGGCTAGCGTATGTGGATTTTCAGGAGTAATCAAGAGTGACTTATGAATATACGAATGTGCACCGGTAAGAATTGAAACCCATGAGGAGGTGTTAGAGTGCAGACGCTATTTGCTGCCCTTTCTTGCTTGTTTGACTGCCTCTGATACGTCATGCACATGGTCAGATAGAGGGGCACCCCGAGCGCCCAGACAGACCTGTGGCAGCACCGTTTTTTGCTGGAATCACTTTAGGGTTCCTTTCGCGAGCAGCAGCACGGCACGCCGTTCTTCTGCTATGCATGGCATTTTCTTGTTGTCCTCTTGCGATTGGTTCTTGGAGGGCAAAGTTGTTGGCACTGCCCTCTTGGCCCAGAACCAGTCAAGTACCTGTAAGAGTGCTGCCCTTGTTGCTGGCCACAGTGTGTGCGCAGCGCGTTTTGTGTCGACTGTGTCTGAGGTTGGGCGTGTCGGAGACACAAGTTGGTTCCGGGGGTAGTGTGCCACTGACGGGCAGAAAGCTGGGGTCTCACCAATCAACCGAAGGATATTGGGTCAGCTAGCACTGATACAGGGTACAACACGAGAGGGAGACGCGGGCAGAGCAGGGCAGCCTCTAATGTCAGAAACCCTTTTTCCTCTCCGGTTTCAATGCTTGCCGTTGAGATGATACAACCTCTTTTGATGTTCAGGGCTGGAGGAGGCAGATGCATCAGAAGCTGCTCTCAGTGGTCAACCAAGGTTTGACCACCGACAGGACGCATTTAGAGCACCTTAAGATGCTCTTTTGGCTGACGCATTGCAAGGCCAGGTCCGCGAAAGCCACGGGTATTGCCCCTCTTCAAGTAAACCTGTCCGTACTCAAAGCCTGAACGCTGAAGTAGGGCCCTCAAATCTTGTTGACTGGGTGGCTGTACGGCCAACCTGTCTGCTGCCATGCAAGATACAAATGCTGTGTGTAGCTCTGCACTGCCCACCTTCATGTCATCTCCTTCAATGCAGTTTGAGCGCAGAAAGCTCAGCAAAGCATCACAGTACGGAGGGTCACACTGTGCTCGCTCCTCAACTTTCCTGACATGCGCGGACAAGGCTTGAAGCTCAGACTGTAAATTCTCGACTGCACGCGCTGATTGCACGAGGCTACTTTGAAGCTCCACACACACAGCTTCTGCGTACAAAGCACGCCTCTCCACTGTCCGGTTAACTCCAGATGGCTTGCTTACAGCTGGGTAGCTGGGTAGCATCAGCATGAAAACAGCAGAACAGACGAGTTGCAACTCCCAGTAAGCAACTCCCTGATGCATCTCCCGTCCGCAACAATAGGGAAGAGAAGCGCACATGTTGAGCTGGAGCACAGGCACATGGTCAGTGGAGGGCAGGAAAGACAGCAGCTCCGCGTCATCAGCAACGCAAGACCGCCAACCAGGTGGCTCACCATAGTGCCAAACCCATGAACTTTATCAAACAATGCTTTTCTGAGCATTCTTGCTCTCTCCATGTTTTCTTTATGCTGGTAGTCTAGGGACATGCTTTGTGACACATTTGTAGCATTGAAGAGCTGAAAGAAGCGTTGTTTGATAACCTCACAATCGTACGGCAGGGACGCCTTGTCGGCAGGGACGCCTAGCACACGGCATGGGTGCATGTAACCCTTTTCCATGTACACTCTGAAGTAAACGGAAGTAGTCCTGGTCACATCGGTTACGGACTTCATCCGAACACTGCGCAACAGCCAGCAACAAATCACCAAGTGACACCCTCCAATGCTCAGCCCTCTCTGCGTCCTGCACAGAGTTTTGTAGGGTTGCCACACCACGGCTAACAAGATGGGGTAACTGCGGATGAACATGAATAGGGCAGCAGCTGTTGGCAGCTGGCCATTACATGAAAATGGTTTGCGCGTGCTTGTTGATGTAGACCGTGTATGCATGAAGACCTGGTAGCGGTTCCCTGCCTCCACTCTCCCTTCTTCTCTGTGTTCTCCCTTTGATTCAACTTTGAAACATGTCCACTTAGCACACATACTTGACACTAAAAGCTAATAAAGAAGAAGGCAGCCAGAAATGCGACTGGAGTCAGTAGGGGAGGGACAAGCGGCCATTGTGCAAGCGTGTTCCTGGGGTGCACCCAGATGTACACATGGCGCATAGCCAGGACGCGTAAGCGACTTGGGTATGGATAGAGCTCATTTACTAGTTTTTACTAGTGCGAGCATCGGTTCGTCTGATGTCAGGTTCAATATCAAGTCTTAAGCACATGAATCGTATACTCGATGCGCCTCAATGACAGGGAAGCAGGGCATCATAGGCTAGGTGTATCGCATAATGAGCTGGGAACCCGCAAGCCAGGCCATGCTTTGTATTCAGAGCAAGCAATAGAAGCCTGTCACCCGGCCAGGTGCTTGATGGTTTTATAGTACTAATGTGCTAACCTGGTAATACTTGGTTGGTTTGGACACCCATTCTGGATCGAAACAGGCCAGCTCACAATGACTCTGATAGATAGGCTACTGATCCATTGCATGGCATGCCATGATGGCATCCGGGCCAGTCGTGCGCCCTGCATGCACATACATGCTGCCAGCATACCACCCATATGCCCTTCGTGTTGCTCACCTCATGATGGCCCATCTCATAGTCGTCCTCTTCGTGGTCCGCCCCAGCCACCTACAGACACACAGACCATCGCACAGCCTGTGAATGGCCGTCACAGACCCCACCAGGACACCCTGGAAAGGCATGACCTGCCTGTTCCCATGTGTGAGCGCATGTATGAGAGGATGAAATTTGCAGGGCTGCCTGGTTCTCCTCGCTGGCCAGCAGTGGCCCAGCCTGCTGCTTGTCCCATTGCTGGCTTCCCTCACTAGCTACCTCCTCCTGCTCAGCCAGCTGGCTTATCCCAGTGTCCAGCTGCGGCCCAGCCTCCGGCTGCCTCTGCTCGATGGTCAGCAGTGGCTCAGCCTGCAAGTGGCTGTCCTGGCGGGCAAGCTGCAGATCAGCTTTCGTCTGCCTGTGCTCACTGACAAGCTGCGGCTCCACCACCAGTTGGTTCCCCTCACTGGATGTCGCACCGCCTTCCATCTGACCTGCACCAGTGGCCACACCGGTCACTGCTTCCTCCTCCTCCTCCTCCTTGTCAGTCGCATTAGAGCTGCTACCAGTGAGTGAGAGGAGCTCATCAGCCGGCTGTGTGCCATGCATGAGCATAGTGACAGGCAATCGACATTGATGGCATCAAGCACACGTGCCAGCGGCATGGGCAGTGACTTCCATGGCACCTGCTTGTCTATCATGCAGACGAGAGGCTAAGGCCTTCTTTAAAAGGTGTGTTCTCTGGATTGTGGCTTGCCTGAGAGCAGCTTGAACATCCACTGCAGCAGCTCAACCTGCTGCAATGTGCATCTGGAGCAAACTTTGAAGGTACGCATGCATGCTGCTCTTGCATGCACAGCATGCTTACCCTAAAGCGTGGTGCATGCTAACCCTGAAGCAGACTTGGCATGCAGGCGTGCATGCACACAAACGCCACTCTGCATGTCAGCGTCATCAACCTGGGATCAAACGTTCGACCCGTTTCCGTTGGTTGAGCTGCTCTGCCTGTCTTTGTCTTTGCCTGCCTTGTCTTGTCGCGATTCATTTTTTACTGAATGCCAAAATGCAATTCATCCAGAGATTCACGTCTTTACAGCGCGGGCCACCAGCAGCAAGGTGTGCTTGAAATTTTCTGGACGATTGAGGCCATCACTTGAAGTGAAGTTAGGATGGCTTGGTTGCTGGAGCTTGCCGTTGAATCCATGGACTTGCTCGATGCTGATTTGCAGGGCTGAATCGGACGCGAGCCAGACGGCTTCGGAGAGAACAACCTTTGAATCGAGGATGAACACGCAGATGAACAATCAGAAATGGGAAACACGCTTCATTGGTGGTATCGCGCTCTCCCATTTTGTGTGGAACAAGTGGTAAGTCGCCAGTTAAAGTGATCCGTCCTCCTCAAGCAGGATCCACCACCTGCTCCTCGACCAGCAGCTGCTCATGCGTCGCTGGCCTGGACAGTTTGGCGGTCATGCAGATAGTTGCAGCCAGGTTGGGGAAGCATGCTTTCGTCCTGACCAGCACCTCTTGAACCAGCCTTCCGAACCTCGCTAGGTACCGCGCATGCAGAGGCCAATGAGCCGTGCCGTTCTCGTGTTGCGCAGTGCACAGACAGACAACGAGAAAAGACTGATCAAGATAGAGACAGACACAGCCTACATGAAGGGCTGGGCTCAGGCCAAAGGCCTCGCGCCACAAGAGTGACACAAGAGTGACTGAATGGCCTCCAGACTGCTTTCTGGGTAAGCCAAGGTAACGGCAAGGCAGTGGACGGCAGTGGTACACGGTGCATGAGGTAGTGGCAACCCTCAACAAGGACAGTGCTTGCTGGTTAGCGCTTTTTATGCTGGTTAGCGGTTTTGATTAAGGCTGGTGGGGCCAGGGAAGGGCATGGAACCCGGGGCAAACGTGTCTGCTGTAGTCTGTCGCCGACACTTCAGCACATAGCTTGGTGCACTGTAGTGCTCTGGGGCATCGCTTGCTGACACTCCAGGCAGAGCTGGTATCGTGTGCCTCCACGTCATTTGACTGCTTCCGATCTGCTCTCGCATATTGGTATGCTTCCAGTTCACTTGGCGTCCTTGCAGTACATGTGTCCCATCTGCGGCGTGAATGCTGCAGCTTCGTTACGTGTCAACACTCATTGCTCGCATCATGACTTGCACGACGAGCCACACTATGCAAAACATAACGTATCTGTTGGTGTGCAATGTGTGTTGCAGGGATTGCCGCATGTACCTGATGCTAGCTGGGCCGTCCAGTGTTGCGTGACTGCATTATGCCTGGCTGCAACAGTGTACCCTGGTAAATCAGCCCCAGTGATTCAATCCGAGTTACCATGAGCATTGAGCAGTCTGCTTGTGCCAGACCTTTCATGGACATGTAGGCCAGACCAACGGGTGCCATCTGGGTGCGTGGCTCAGGTAGACTAGGGCTCCTGCCACGTCCGTCAGCCAACGGTACACTGACAAACAACCACATTCATGATCAACTCTGGCCTGCCGTTCACTTGTACACTGTCACCTGGGCCCATGGCATTGGATGTTTTCGTTCTGCTTTCTTTATTGTTTGTGTATGGATGGACTGTATGGCATGGCTCAGGAATGGCATGGCCCGCAACCCTAGTTCTACTTGAGGCCATATAGCGTACCACTGAGGCCCTACTGGAGTGCAGGGCCCTGAACAGTTGAGAATGCTGAACGTTTGAGCACGCGTGTAAAGGACACGTTGAACAGTCTTTGGTCTGTTCGAGTAATTTGCCAGTAATGGTGTCAATTGCTGCAAGCTTGCAGTGTATGAATCACCGGCATATGCATGGTGAACCAACAAGTTGTGGATTGGATAACGGGCTAGCGCTCTAAGCACACTGCGGCCGGAGTGTCCTTGCATTGCTGGTTTATGAACAACCAAGGCCGAAGCTGCACATGTCTGCTGGCCATCAACCGAGTCATAAGCAGCTGAGCCCCAGAACATTGCTGGGCAGCATAGGCATGCTACAGGTGGACAAGCACTTGAACAGAGTGACTGGCTGGCGCATGTAATCACATTGCGGCCGGAGCGTCGTTTGATTTACAGTTTGAACACGAAGCATGCAGGCTAACACAGTGGAGGGCCAGTGAAGACGTGAAGTGATGTCTACAAACCTAAAGCGTATTCCGTCACAACTCATGCCCTTGGTGCAGCATTCTGAAGACCGCGCAATACCATTATAGACATATACTGGTAAGTTATGACCATAGACGACTGGCTTGTAACCTCCTGTCAGCGTTCTGGAGTTCATCTCCACTCATTGCCACTCATACGTATCATACGTATCAGTGACGCAAAACCGCATGGCCGACACCACACAGTTTGATCAGACGGCGACGGCTCTGCTCTACCTCGCATCCCAAGCCCTTGCATGCCACTCCGTCTATCCTGGGCTGGGTGTCTGAGTCGCTGGGTACTACGCAGCATCCCAAGCCTTTGCATGCCAGAGCCTCTGTCCCGGGCTCAGTGTCAGGGTTCACCGCAGCTCACGCCCATGAATGCCATACCCTCTGTCCTGCGCTGGGTGTCAGGGTTCTGGGTATACATCGGATGTGCCGCATCCCAAGCCCTTGCATGCTACTGTCCGTTGTGTGGGTATTTATCTTGGCGCCCAGTGGACAGTGACCAAAGTGCGTAGAAGCAGTTATACAACGCTAACAATGTTCCTTTGATGTATGGTGACTGGATGCTTGTGGCGCTGTGGTGACGTGTGCAGACATTATGCAAGGCACTGGGTGTCTTGTGGGGGACTTCCAATTACCACGCGTGTGGCAGTTTCGGTATCCATTGTGAGATGGCATGCCCTTCAGTCCCTACAGTCCCGGTGCACATTATAGGTGCCGGACACATTGGGAATCGGTCAGCCAGCATGAATTGCCAGTCGCCTGGCCCATGGCTGGTCATGTTATCCCTTGCCTGGCACAATGCACCAATGGCCGGCTGCGCATCAAGTAGAACCTGCCCTAAGGCTAGTAGTAGCAGTAGTGGTAGTCCATTGTAACTTGGTGCCAGGCCCAACATGGTTGTGGCTTGCTCGATGCTGCAGATGTTTGGCGTGTACCACAAGCTGCTGACACCAGCTGGTCACGAAGAAAGCAGGCCCCTGCTGTGTTGCAGGGACCCTGCATCCACTCTCAGTATATCGGGGACCACACCGGCCACCTGCAGCTCAGATCTGCTGCCCTGTAAGACTGGGGGCTGAGTGTGTTCCTAGCAGGCTGTAAAAGGGCATGCCCCACAGCAGGGGCCTGCTCTTGGTGTGGTGCTGGTGCCCTGCATACTACTAAGGGTACAAGCAGGGACCCTGCCAAACCTGCAGCTCAATCCATTCGTGATCATTGCTGAACGCATTTGCCTTTGCACCGGGTGCTTCACAAGCAAGCAAATCAGGCTTCCTCATAACAGCCATGCTATTGCTCGGTGTGAACAGTGCCGTGTGAACAAACAGTGCTAACCTTAGCATCAGCTGGTGGCTTTGAAACCTCGCATGCCTTATGGGGTCTCTGTTGGCGTGCTGAGCTTCACGCAGCCCACAGGCTGGGTCTGTATGGGTCTAAGTAGTATGCCGGGGACCTTACGCCACACCCAGACAATGACTCAGCTACCTGTAGGGCAACGTCCCCATACATTGCATGAGCTGCAGCAAGGCAAACCAAGTTGCCTGGGCAGAATCTGAAGGGGAAGCTGACTGATGTGGGGTAGGGTCCCAGGACACTTATAAGGATGGATGAAGGGACCCTGCCCCACAGCAGTAAGCAGGCCCGTGCTGCCATCTGGAAGGAGTTACAAGAACTGTCATTATGTTTCAAAAGCTCACTGAGTACCAGTACCTCACGCGTACCTAAGGCGCCCCTGGAGTTGCACGGCCTTGCCGCCGATTGGGTGGTAGTTGGGTGGTAGCATCGGCCAGGGAACTGCATGCTTTACGAGCTCTTGAGTATGTGAGCCACAATACCATCGCTTACGGGGTACTGAAATCTGCACCTGTCCTTTCTCCAGCGACTCTTGAGTGCAAGGCAGAAAAATCAAAATGACCACACGCATGTACCACACATATCCACACATTTGG
>QAXH01006706.1:11803-30745 GCA_004335635.1 Chloromonas sp. AAM2 | reverse complement strand
GGACACATCCCTTATGCGCATTGCGCGCATCGACACGGATGTAAAAAGACAACAACAACAGCCTGGCCTGCCTGCTTTGATGCATACTCGACCCATGCAACACCAACTCTGGTGAGAGCTCAGACAGAGAAATTTCTTACTGCCAAGCATTCGGCAGGAATATTCTGCGGAGGATTTGATGCAAGTTCGGCACATGCAACAGTGGCTCTGTTGACGGGTCAAGCAAACCCACTGGAAGTGGCCCATGATCTGCCATGTTTCCAGTACCTGAGCTCAGACAAAGATGTCTCCCATTGGCCGAGTTGCAGACTAGGAGCCTCCTATGACTGGCATACCAGAATGCTATATATGACCTACAAATTAGAAATGTACGCACCAGGACGGTAATGTAGACAACGGTGGCCAGCCAGACCATCACTGTCACGGCTCCTCCAGTCACTGAGCTCTCCACCACTCTTGTGGCAAAAGCATCAAGCTGCATCAAACGAAAGTGACAGTGAACGTTGATCAAAGCACCAGTCAGCACCAGGTTCAAGGCAATCACGTGCGGGCAGTGTTTGGATGTGAACTGGAGCACAGTCGGTTGCATCTACCTTCCGCTGATCGTCATCATGTCATGAAAGACCAGAACATGCAAACTGAGCGTGCTTTGCAACCCCAACTTTGTGATCCTTGTTGCTTGCACTGACCTTGGTAATGAGGTTTTCCTTGCGAGCAGGCATGCCATCCACTGAGTCACGCGCATCCAGGTCTGACCTGTCGTCAGCAAATCTGAAAGATTGGGAGCATCGTTTTACAAGTCTGAAAGGGGAGCCGCCCCGACTGGCCCATTTCGGGCTCTTTGCTTGCATTTCAGAGGCGCTGTTGCCACTATCTGGACCGTTGCCTTGAGATTGACGCAGGCCACTGAGCGTGGGCTTGGCTCGCGCATCAGGGCCATCATGTGCAAACGGGAAGGGAATTATGGCTCGAGGCTGATGGATAGGAGGGAGGGCTGGCTTCGGTTGACCATCGTTCTGTTCTTTAGTGATTGCCGTCATCGTTGTGCTGCTGTGGTACAGTGCAGCCCACTATCACAAGATAGATTGCGTGGCGCCACCAGTGCGGGCCACAATGTCCAGTACGACATTCCCGTTGTTTTGGCGGTTGGCAATTCCTGCTGAGCACCTGAGCGCGAGAGCCAGCGCCATTGTTAGTACCGCATGATACAGAGCAGCTTGAGCGGCCGCTCAAACATGCAGCGCTCCGGTGGTTCACAGCGAACTCGCGATTATGTTGTCTTTCAGATGTCTTCTTTCACAGGACAGTGAGGTTAAGACCTGTCACTTGTACGTCCTGTTGTGAGTGTTGGTGTTTGAGAGAGGATGTGTGTCGTGGGCGCCTGATTGGTATTCTCTGTTTGTCCTGGCCTTAGAACCTGTGACGCAAAAACTGTCCCAGAACAGGCAAACTCTTTTTTTTTGCCAGTTGCTCTGTCCGATGCAGTCGTTCGCGGCTGTTTGCGCATGTATTGTGGTGCTTGTCGGATGAATTGTGCGCCTTGAGGCGCCTTCATGGCGCCGCACCTGGGACAAGGGTTTGATCCGATCGCAACCTGGTGGCCATGCCAGACCCTACAGTATGCTTTGCGTGCTGGGGTCTTGGGAACATCACAGGTCCACAGCTGCATAACGATTACACCAGGACTGTAAGCATTAACATGCATATGATCTGCTCAGCGATATCAAGGCTGTCTGCGGCGTGCTGGGGCGGGGGGCATGGTGGACAAGGGCCACCAGCGCGCTTTATTGGACCAGGGCCAACCACGAGAAGAAGAAAAACAAAGTTTGCCAGTTCTGGGACAATCTTGGTTGATGTACCTCATCGTCAGTCCACTCCATGAGTCGTAGAGGTTAGTCCATGAGGTTGGGTTGCTGTGCTAGGTGCTGTCGCAGCCTGCGCTATGCCCGGTGTGCTGTGTGGCGCCCTCTTCGCGTGCTCACCTAGGGACTGCGATTGTATGCGAATTTGAAGAAATCGACTTCGACAGTCAATCGAGGGATCAATTGATCCGGGGTCCTCGGAGATCAGTTTTCTCACGCGGGACATAACTTGCTGTATGTCAGGTTGATATCATCCAGTGCCGGGCGAATGGTCCAGGATGACATGCGCTACAACAATCCTTATCTTAAAAATCCATTGCTGCCAAGTCAGCAAGGGCATGTTAAACCATATCCATTAAAAAGGCCTATGAACCAAAATCGGCATTTCTGAGCGTTGGGAACGGCAGAAACTGCTGTATACCAGGCCAGTGTGATGAAACCTATCCGTACTGGAGAAGCACCAGTGGAATCGCGGAAAGGCACAGGCCGCAGGAAGGATGAGGAACGTTTAGAGGAAGTCAACAGCTTGGATCAACAACTGCGTGAGTGCCAGAAATCAGTTCAACATGCCACCAGTCACACGCAGGCGTCTTACAGCAACAACAGCAAATTCAACCGCGTGCATGCTCTGCATGCATCTCTATAAGTATTGGCAAGGCCAGTCAATCGCTGTGTTCACATCACAGGGAAGTGCTAGCCGTTGCAGTTGATTGGTATGATGGAGATTCCAAGTACACCGATCCTTGTCTTGCAAGTCCATTGCTGCCAAGTCAGCAAGGCCACTGGCTTAGAGGATAAAAAGCTTTGAAATGTGCAATGAATCAAAATTGGCTTGGTTTCTTATCCTGGTGGACAGACCCCGCCCAAAATCACCAGATAACTCTCATCACCAGTGTACCACAGAATCCCACTGCCGCAATCACCATCCACTTACACCAACATTCCCCCTCACGCCACCAGTAAACCACCCATCCCAGCACTGCAATCTCACTCCCACCCTTACCCCCACCACAATGCACACATCCTTCACCACCATGCAATGAACAGACACCTTGACACAAGCAGATAGCACGTGTACAATGTACATATACGGCAGGCTGGCAGCATGGCCACTGTGATTAGGAAACAAGGGCTCTGCCAACGGGTCACAACCACCGATATGAACTTCCAGCATCATAACCCCGCCTCAAAACCAAATCCATTGCAGTGTCACCACCAGCACCACCACAATTGCGACAAGTTGCATTGCCAGTATACCATCCAATCCCACTGTCGCCCATTACAACCCTCCTGCACCACCATCCCCACTCCCACCACCACTCAACCACCACTGCAACCCCTACATTCTCAATGCTACCCTCCACCCCCACTGCCTTGCAAACAACTACAGTTTGTGATTGGAAACAGGGCAGTGAAGACAAAGGAAGGTACAAACGGTGATGTGAAGATAAGACTTGTCAGTTTGGAGAGAGGAAAACTGCAACCCAGCTGCAGCACAACCACCACCCAAACCTTTAGAATACACGGGATGCCGTGACCGAACAGGCTAGCTCCACTCATTCTGACCAGCGAACTCAAATCTCCCAACTGTTAGGCAGTGCAACATGTAATTAGATACCGTAGGGTAAAAAAAACACGAGCGCAAGGTGCAAGTTTGTCACAATGTATAGCAGAGCACGCCGATAGCCGTTTTTGTGTGCAAGAGAGGGAACGCTCACCCAAAAGGGAGTATGAATGGAAACGTTATCCAGTTAATACATGGCCAAGACATGGGCATAAGGCTGGTGAAGCGCGTGATAAGTGAAACCAGTTGCAGTGTGTGGAGCCAGACCAATACTTGATCCATAAGCGTTTCTTTATCATTGGACAACCAGAACAATACACACGTGCATCAAACCAGACCGTTTGACCGTGATAGATGCACCAATGTGACATGACTAACAGTAGTTAGGCAGTTGTTGGTAACAAGGAGGCACGAACCTTAAGAAACCTGAGGAGAGCTTAATCCAAACGTCAAAGTGTTCAGTGCATAATGCTGAGAGAACAAAACTCAGCTTCGGATAGTGAAAATTAGACGCATTGCAAACAGCCATAACTTGTCAGAACAGTGCTGGTGCGGATGTGCCCCAAACCACTTGCAAGTCTCGGCCAATCCTTTCCATGCATGTGACAAGCGTACTTTGAAGTGTTGGCAAGCGCCAATGAGGATGTAATCCACTGTTTCGCGCTCAGGCCATTGATTGTGACTATGCCACAGCATGTGTCAGCCAGTTGCATGCTGTGTGTGTAAGCATGATCAAGATTGGTTCAAGAAGCAGATGCTTGATGTGAGAAAAACCCGTTTCACGTTTGATTGATTAGAGGTGCCCAAGGCAATGAATCCCAGAGCTGGATTGGCCCAAGGCAGTAGTTTTCTCCCGGACAAGCCGTTTCTCCGAACAGTGCATTTCGGCAGATGGAGTACCAGTGTGTGATCACTCTCATCTCGTTTGAAAATCGAGTGAATCTCACCTGACAGGTTGTGTCCTTAAAAGTGGTGTGCCGGTGTCTATGCACCGTATGTACGGGAACAGCCAGCACATGCACTTGGATAAGTAATTAATTGATTCTATCCTTGTGTGTGTGTGTGTGTTCTCAAATGTGCCAGAGGCTGGTATCTCTGTCACCATTAGTTCCTTTACCAATGCACTTGCGAAGCCCCGGAGGTGGCGATCAATCAGTTCCCAAAACACATCCAACGACAAATGCGGTACCTGGCGCCCTGCTCAGGCCAGTCCGCCCGCGCATGCTTTGCCTTAATGCCTGGTCTGGATGGTGAGCGGCTGCATGGCTTTGTAGCCGTGGTCTCACTCTGACAATCCACTGTATGATCTGACAGGCCAGCACGATGAATGGCACCAGCATGGTCTGCCGGTGCCGCAAGAGCCGTCACGGAACGTCACGGAATGGCTCGCCACGCCCTCACCTGTTGGCGCCCTCACCCGAAGGCGTGCACCAATGTTGAAGGCTCAGTTCTGCATGGCATCGGAGGCTTCAGCATCGCAAGCTTGCGAACCGCACCTCTACACCAACGGCTGGCGTGAATTAGTGCGAGAGGTAATCGTAAGCTGGCGCAATGGAGGCGACGACCCTGGCTCATCTTTGACAGGCAACACCGCATCACTCCTGCTGAAGGGCCTCTCCTTCCATTTCTGGTGCACGCCCGTTACGAAGGCGAGTGTCATCAACAGAACGGCGCCGCCCTGCAGGGCCACAGAGCATAACGGCACTTACGCAGCTGGCCAGACGCCGTGCCTGGGAAACTTGCCTGCTGAGTATGTCGCAGTGTTAGATGAGCAGCGCGATGCATGCCTCCATTATAAACACAATCGCATTTTGGTAGGTTTGTTTTCTCAATCTTTATCTGCGTTTGTCAAAACGAAAACCGGAAATCTTCGGCGGTAACACGTTCTGGTCCTCAGTACGCATCATCGGTCTCTCCATCCTGATCACGTGCCCTTACTACTTAACTTGCCCTTACACTACCCTTACTACCTGACTAGTTACACGCACTAGTTGTACGCACCTGCAGAAACAGCGCATATGCACCGCCCACCGCGCCGAAGAGGAACAGCCTGCGTCACCAATCCAATGCGAACGAGGTTACCTGTTGCTGTCGGCGCAATGTTCAGCTTGACGCGCAAGCTTGCTGCGCTCTATCGTCTCTCCAGGCAATAGTTGCACTCGCTTGTCATTTTCGATGTCGTCACCTACCAGAACGAGTCCTGGGTCACAGTGACGGTGTTGTAGAAGCTGTTCATACGCAAGCGTGCCTGCAAACACCAGAAGCAGACAGAATTAGAGCACCACGCGTTGTGTGTATGAGTTCAACCCCAGGTACACGCGAAAAGTCAACACAAGCAGTTTATACCCGCCTGTTGCGCGTGCATGTGTGCGTGCGTGCGTGTGTGTGTGTGTGTGTGTGTGTTAGTTATACATGTCCTTCAGTCCGGGGATGACTGCTCAGCAGGGGCAAGGGCGGGAGGGATTTAATCAGCACAACGGTCAACTGCAACCAGTTAAAACCGCAGCTGCCATCAGCGTACCTGCACCCATCCGGCTAGCTTGGGGTCTGGGTTGGATGGGTCAAAGCAGGGCGTACTGGCATGCAGCACATTGCCATCGGAGCTGATCTGCAGTGCATCCACAGCACATCACAGTAGGTCGAGTTCTTGAAGTGCTCAGAACTGACTACGAGGCTTTTGCTCCCTTACATGATCACTTGACCTTTCACTACCGTGACAGAACTTGTCCTCACTTGCATAGCCACCTGAACCTTCGGCACCACAGGATGCTGCACCAAATGGCGCCGCTTCTCACCAGTCCTTGCATGCAGATTTGCGAGAAAAATACCACGTCTTTCAGTGTTCCTTGCACCAGCATGCAAAGGTAGTGAATTGGATGCGGCCTGCATGGCCAACCGTGCCATAGTGTATGTTGCCATTGTCGCTTACCATGTTTGCAAACTACTCCCTCCTGTGCATGTTGCCATTGTCGCTTACCATGTTTGCAAACCACTCCCTCCTGTGCATGGCTGCGCCTTCAGCCGTGTCATTGGTAGTTTCCACATATTGCAGCAGGGCTGTGCCGGCTGTGATAGGTGTGGGCAGTGGGAAGACGCATGAACGATCTGCACCGTTCTGCACGAACGCAGGGCACTGCGTCCAAGAAAACAATGCGTTTTTTGAATGTGTTTGCAAGGACAGCTCGTGAACACAGCGAAGCGACAAGACGTAATTCTGTGGCCTTGTTGAATGAAGCGCGCGATTTGCGCTTTGCAATGCGAGCAACTAAGTTATATGGTGTGAATGTCACTGGGCCCCAAGATCGAGAGTAAGCGTTTTGCTTCCGAGATTCAGGTGTACAGAAAAGGTGTGCCTTTGGTGCCTCACCCTGATTTCCGATATGATGACCAATCCTCCCCCGATCAGGCTGGTGCTGTTTGCCGTTTTTGGGTCCCACATGACCGACAGTCCCTCGGTGGGGTCCACACTGAATACCACGTCAGCAGGCAGCGACTCCTTGAAGCCAAGAGACATGCAAAGGGTCTGGCCCTGCAAAACAGGAAGGCGACGATGACAACATGAGATCAGTGGACTACTACGCCAGGACTTCGATCAAGCGATACTGGTGCCATGATTGTGCCTGCTGCGGCCCAGAAACGAACCATGCCGATTAGTTCTAAACCTGCTGGGTCGCTGCTCTTCCCCCAGTCCCTGTTGCTCAGGCGTTGGCACTCACTGGACTGACGAGCTCAGCGATTCCCAGGGAGTTTGCAGATGTGAGCACGTTGGAAAGCAGACATCCGGACCTTGCCATGCACGTCAGCTTCATGGGTGAGGGCCCAAACCCTGCAAGAACAGCAAACCAACCACTGTCTGCTATGCATGCAGCTCACCGTAAGAAGGCATAGCGCTCTGCAACAGAGGAAGACATTATGAAGGCAGCAGCACTGATGTGCATGTTTGAAACTGTCAAGTCTGCGGGCATCCGTTGGAGCAGGAACAGCTTGCATAGGCAGCTGTGTGCTTGTGCGCATGAAGCATGTGGCTTGTCACCCACCAATGGTCCACTCAGTGCCCACGGTCTTGGTGGGAGGTGTGTGCAGCCATTGAACCACCTGCAAACATAAATAGAGTGAACGCTAGTATTTCTATGTTTACACGGCGATTAATCAGGGTGATGCAATGGCAAGCAACTCGACTTGAACTACTACATGCATAATGGGATGCTGTCGGAAGACACTCCCCTGCGTGACCACCACAGTGGCAACTAACATGCTTTGACACGGTGGGATTGCCCTATACATGTTGGGGATTCAATCATGAGTCCTTGTGGTCTAGCTGTCCCATCATGCAAAACACATGAAACACCTACTTGCTTTCATGAGCCACCTAGAATTCCAACAGTTTTTGACACACGGGTAAAAACCACCCAAAACAGCTATCACCCATCATGGGGCCACCTACCAGGATGGCGATGTAGGCGATAGTAGCTAGCCAGACCAACACTGTGATGATGCCCCCCATGAACGTGCTCTCCTGAACCTTGGTAGCAAAAGCATCCACCTACGAAAACATGCACTGTTTTGCTGTAAGACGCTGTAGAGAAGTTATTGTGTTTGATGCTGTTGCTAGGCTGTTGCTAGGCTGGTGCGAGGGGGGGGGGGAGCGTAGCGGGTATCCCGATGGCACATTTGCATCCTGATCCATGATGCGAGCCTGACGAACACTATCGCAGCTTCCTCGCTATCATTTGCCCTGTACGTTGGCAGTACGGGACATCGAGAAGATGCGTCTTTGACTGAATTTTGACCGACTGAACGTTCGTTAACCAGACGCACCTTTGACACAAAGACTGTTCCTCGCTTAATTTCTGGGCTGCGCTTCAGCTGCCTGGTGCCAGGCTTAGCTGGTGCGTAATCGTCCTCGGCAAACTCGCTGCCATCACTAGAGGGCAAGGGAAACCTCATCGCCTCAAATCTCCCAGACCCAATCCCCGCGATGCTCTTGCGCCCTTCAATTGGCGGCAGCTTGTTGCCACTGCCATTATTGCTTCTGCCCCTGGGATGTTCATTGCCCATCTCAGCCAGAGCGGCTGCGGTTTTGTCCGCAAAGTTGCCTGACCCATAGGGAGACAGCGAGATATGGGACTTGGATACTGCTGTTGATATTCCTGGCGATGAGATTCTTCGGTCGCTGAGCAGGTCGGTGTCCGAGGGAAGAACTGCCCCTTGCGAAGCCGGACCCAAAGGCGAAGGTGCACGCCGGTCTGCACGAATATTGAAGCTTTTTGAGCCAGTCATTTTACGAGTGTTTGCGGTGCCAATCAAAAGCACGTACAGTCTCAATGGCAGCAATTGGCCCAAATCCGTTTCGTTTTGGCCCTTTCGCTGTACGGCAATGCCCAGGGGGTGCTGCCACTCAAAAAAACATATTTCGCCAGGGCCGCGTGGCCCGCGCTGCAACAGTTTTTGTGTTACACGCCCTGCTTTTTGTTGCGTGCATGTGGCTGTGTCACGCCAACGTGTCACTTGATCAGCAAATGTCACCAGCACCATACGTGTGTCATTTGCATGCCAAGCATGAGTACAACGCCGACATGCTGCTGCCGTGCATGTGCTTACGTGGGCATCACCCACATCTCATTCTTCTTGTTGCATGCACATTCTTGTGTGGCATGGCCTGCCTGCCTGCCATGCATGAACATGCACATGAAGCAGCCATCGGGCGGGGCACTGACGTCGTGCTTGAGCATCACACAAGTTGGACATCGTGTGCGTGTCCAACCCAGCCCTGCGGGCTGCTTGCATGTTGAAGGCATGGCAACCCATGTATGCCAAGCATACTTGTACGGCTGCAAGCCCTGGACAACATACCGTACGAACCCACGAAATTAGTCGGAATTCACAGGAGGCGACAGAGAAAAACATTTATGAAGCATAGAGGTGCAGGCTCCGCCACGACCCACCCATCCCCTGAACGTTTTTAACGGCCAGAAACCGACGGTTCTGGAGCGAATTGTGGCCCTTCTTTGCGCGTCCCTTGGTTGCTCACAGTATCCCGGCGCTATAGCTCTCTACAGCATCTGTCCTGGGAGGTTGAAGGCCTGTTCACAATCTTTTGACGTCCAACCGAACTCAACTTTTGACGTCCAACCGAACCCAACTTGCTACTTGTGACGAGCACCTTGATATACAATGCACTCCCAAAGCTATAGCAACTAGCATATGCTCAGACGGAATACAAAGTGAGAGACTGTTCGTGGGTTTGGCAGGCCCTGGCGCCAGCCTGGTAAGCCTGCCCAAGGCACCTTTGGCGGTTGGACACCCAAACTAGTTTGCATTCCCCTGTAACCCCGCCAAATGAAAGGTATTTAAGTGAGCTTTTAAATGCCGCAAGTCTCAGGCACAACAGCTGCGTGAGTGAAAAGTACAAAGACCTTTTTCAGGCCATTTGTCGACCCACCCACCCCCTTCTCAACCTGGTTATCTGGAGCCCATTTTCAGTGTATGAGCTCCTTACAATGCATACAATCGATCTCCATATTCACTTCTGGAAAATACTCTGGTCTCAAGGTTTCTGCCAACTGCCGCCTCCTGGAATTCAAGCCAAAAAAAAGGCCAAAACCAGGCCAAACCCGACTAATTTTCGCGCTCTGCGCGAAATTCAAGTAGTTTCGGAGCCATATCCGACTAACATTGGCGAAATTCGCTTGCCTGCGGCGCTGTAATGCGACTAAGGGCCCTTACATCATGTTTCTGCGTGTCAGAGCGCTTGTGGTTGCTGCTTCCGGTCTCGGGCATATTGTAAATCCTCGCTGGGCCTATGCAACAGACGACGACCAGGGCGGGCTCATCCCGCACGCGCACCCAGCCTGCCAAGCAGAATGCCATTACACAGCGCCTCGCCACAGCTTGTCTTGGGCAAGTCGAAGCAGCTCATGTACTAGGAGGGCATGGGTGCCAGGGCTGTTCTAACTTTATTGAGGAGAATGCATGGCACTGATATGATTGCCCCATGGCTGGCATTGACACTGCATGACAAACTGTATTGAGCACGTATAGCAGCTGTATCTCTAGGGAATGACTTTGCTGACTTCAGGGGGTGTAGCAGACTTCAAATTCGACTTCTAATCCGACTAAGGCTTGCAGTTGCGTTGGCTGGGATCCGACTGAATTTGAGTTTGCTGCGAAATTGCCTTGAAAATTGCGAAAGTTCCGACTAACTTTCGCGAAATTTTCCGCCATCGGCGGGGTCCGACTAATTTTGAGTTCCGACCACTTTTATGGGTTCGTACGGTATGGGAGTCTTATGCGCCATGAGTCGGGTGCTGACTAAAACCTACGCAATGCATACTGCGACTTGCCTCTGCTCGAATTGCCGGCGTGTCTCTTGTTTGAAGCTGGATCAAAGCCCAATTCAATATTGATCTGTGCGTTGTTAGCATCGAGCTGTTGTCTTCTTTTTACATCCGTGTCGATGCTGTTGAAGGGGATTACATGTACGGACGAATTGTCAGCAGGTAGTTATTCGTCACCCCACACCTCTGTACTAATGTCACAGTTAAGCTACTAGCTAGTAGCGCCTTCAGTTAGCGTTCTGATTACATCAAAGCTAGACTTGTACTTCAGCTCGCATCCAAGTTCATCCAGTGTATGCCCATCTGCTGGAGCCCTCAACAGCATCAAACATTACAGGGCAGACCATGCACGACTTCCGAGTCATCAGTGTCACAAGCACGCCTCCAAGCACGTGGGCAGCTAGGAATCAGGCTGGGAAGTCAACCTGCTCCTTGATATCAGCCTGAGCGCGCCCAGGCAGTACCTCAGTACGCCTTGTGTGGGTTCAACGCATCAAGGCATCAGCACCGCTGTTCCCAAGTGCCAGATGGCGCTTTGCAGACAGTTCACGAGCATCGGAAGTCGTACAGCAAGCATACCCCAGCAACCTACTGCTTTACTGTGACTCATCCCACATATCTCAAAGTGCCATGGAATACATGGAATACATACGGAGTGCATGATCCAGGGTCACAGTAACGGATCACGTGGAGCAATTGCGCAGTATGTGTAGCACTGAAAAAATGAGTGAGAGCAAGGACAGAGTGATCACGTTTCTCATAGCCACATGTGTGTGTGTGATTGAGTAAAGGCATTCATGTGCTCCATGCGCTCTGTGCGGGTAGCACTGTTGCGCCCATGACGCACCCAGCCCTTGCAATTTGAGTTGCGATGCAGTTTAGGGAACCCGGGGAGTCGAGCAGCAGGCAGACAGGATGTCCTGGTTAGGCGCATGGGCACCTGCACCGGGGTCCTGCGGGCACATGGCACGCACGTGCGTCACATGTCAGTATGCCAGTGTCACGTGTCACGTGTCAGCAAGTGCTTCCCAAGATTGCATGTCGTCCCCATGCCGGCATGTGCATCCTTGTGTTGTCAGCATGAGCATCATGTGTTGCAGCGATGCACCACATGTCATATGCATCAGGACATGTCACAGCGATGCTGAAGCGCATGGCAAATCCACATTCAAAATGCAACACAAGGCTTTGGCTACGATGGCAAACTTGCCTGACCGGGTACTGATAACGAGCTCTACTGAAGCAAATAACCACATGCAAACGGTCAAACACAGTTGGGGTCTCCAAGGGGAAAAGCAACCTTGACCAAAATGTGTGAAACTTGTATCAGCCTATACACTGGAGGTCTGCATACTCCGATACTTCAAGGCTGGAGGGTGATAAAAGAAGCGGCTGTTACACTTTCTCACACTCTTTGCCAAAAATGGTTGCCAGCAGCAATGGTTGACAGCTATGCAACATCTACCTGGAACAGTTTAAAAAATGTTTGCCAGTTCTGGGACAGTTCTCAGCAACGCTACTGGGATAGTGTGGGATAGGAGAGCCGTGGAAGCAGTATTCAACCAGAGTAGGCCTAGAGCTAGTCACGGAGATAGGGCTCATGACATTTTAGTTACAGTCGGTGGCCAACAAGATACCATAATCCAACGAAATCAACAAAGAAAAGGACAAGAATTCAACAAAATCGCAGAAAGTAGCCACGCAGTTCTATGAAATCCACATAGCCTCACAGACCCAAGAGGCAACAAGCAGACACGCAGAGCCACCACAACTACTATCACGGTGTGTCATAATCCCCTTCACGTGTAGGTTAGACGGGTTGCACTCCCTCCCTGCATGTCATAGAGCACCCGGATTCAAAAATTATGAAGTACCTGTAGTCCTCACCTGGAATGCATAGAGGACCTTGTCGCCATCAAATACATAGAGCCCGCCCATTTGGGTGGTTGACTCAACCGTCTGCACCCAATCAACCAAGCATACTCAGTACTTGAAGAACACAACGCCTTCAGGGAAGAATTGGGGAAGAATAGATTGGGGAAGAACAGAGCCTAGCCTCCTTGCTTGCATGGCTTGCTGGTGTCGCGCTTGATGCACAGGTGTGATGTCTGCCTACACAGTATCTTACGAGTGTGAAGGAAGATATTCCCCCTTGTTGCTTGCATGGCTTGCTGGCGTTCTCGCTCGGTGTGTTGGCGGGCCCCGCTTAATGCATTTGTGGCTCCCTGATGTAATCTCTTTTAGACATTTTGTAGCCTTGATCTTGACGGCAGAATGGCATGCCACCGGTAGCGCATGAGCTGGGCACTAGGCACACCGTGCAAAGCCTACAAGCCTGTCCACGACTGCGTTCGGTCTGCTCTTTGATTTGAGGGTAGGTGATCGCTAAACACGTGCACCACTCGTAATTGATCATGCATCAGACCCACACGCAAACATCATGTCCGCTGATCAGCATGGGCATCATGAGCCTCACACTTTGGATTAATCCATCTACACTTTGGGTTCATCATCCATCTACACTTTGGGTTCATTGGGTTCATCAATCTTCAATTTGGGTTCATCAGTCTACACTTTGGATTTATCAGTCTACACTTGAGATTCATCAGTCCACATGTCAAATTCATCAACTACAACTCCTGGACGCATCATCCATCAGATCAAAGGACACACTGAATCTCTTCATGGGTCTCACAGTTGCCTGTACGACCCCGTAATTACCTTTGGTGCAATCATCTTATACTTGGGGATCACTTCCTTCAGTTGGTCAGTGTTCTTGGTCTTCCACACCTGCACAACAACACTAGCCGCTCTAAGCCTGTACACTCTCTGTACACTTTTGTGTTGATTGTACACCTTTGGCAGGGGGTGGCGGGTCAAGGGGGCCTCGACCCGTTGTGAAAACAGGCCGACGTTTAGAAACGATCCAGACACGGCTCAGACTTTCGTGAGGGGCTTGATCGCCAGTTCTCATCCAGGCCTACCGTCTAGAAAGTTTTGGTTGCAAAGTTCACTCAAACACTGCCATTCACTTCTTGCAAAGTTCGCGGAACACTGCCGTTCACTTCTTGCAAAGTTGACTTAAGCACTGCCTTCACTTCTTGCAAAGTTCACTTACACACTGCCGTTCACTTCTTGCTGAGTTCTCTGAACACTGCCTCACTGTGCTAACCGAACCCCAACTGCCACCGATGTCATAAGCCCTGAGGGCATGCCAAGAGTAAACTTCAAATCCACGGTGATTCCCGCTCTGCATCTGGCTTTGGATTGCTGCCTGCGTGACCTGCGGCCTGGCGCCACTACTGGTTGTGCAGACCTTGCATACAGATTGCGGTGAAGAGCAGCGCTCCTTTGCAGATCAGCCTTGACGTATGGTGCGAAGAAACCGTCAACCGCCAGCGGGGGCTGCAATGGAGGCTGTGCATGCTTTTACTTGACATCGCTAACACTTGTAAGATGACAGTCAGATCGGGGCGAACCACCTTCGCCTTTAGGTCCGGACTCGCAATGGGCAGCTCTTCCCTCTGACGGCTTCCTTGGTGTAAATACATATATATTCCCTCAGACACCGATCTTCTCAGCAGCCAAAGAGTCTCAGGCAGGGGACCGTTTTGCAGACACTTCAGAGTTGCATCGTAGAAATATTCATGGAAGTGATGAAGTGTTTTGGCCCGCCTGTCTGAACCCAGGTCTTGGGGAAAAAAGGAGCATAGTAGAGTTCAAGATCCATACCTCGCTGTCTCGCCATGAATCCCACAAACTTGGCGACAAAACCACAGCCGCCCTAGCTCAAAAATGAACTATGCACATCGCAGGGGGCGGAGCAACAGTAGCAACAATTTGTTTGCCGCTGAGAGGCAAACGAGCAGTGCAGGCATTGAGTCTGCGAAGGCCGAGGCGATGCGCTTTCCACTGCCTTTAAGTGATGACGCTTTCATGGAGAATGAAGCTCCAGCCAAGCCTGCCGGCAGGCAACTCTGATTTCTTTCAAGCTGGGAAAAGGCCGCATTTGAATAATTACGATTTAAAATCATTGGCTGTTCGTAGATACAGGGCGGAACTTAAACGAGGAAGTAGATACAGGGGAAACTGAATGAGGAACAGTCGTCCTTGAGAAGGTGCTTCTGGTCAAGGCACGTTACAGAAAAAAGAAAAAGAAAAAAAGAAACAAGAAAACGTTATCAGTGACAAATGAAGGGACACCGTAGTGCGAGATGTTGCCTGTTCGCACTGTACTCACATCCAGTGCTTCTTTGTTGAAGAACGCCCAGAATCCCGACTTGAGGGCCAGTGCATGGTACAGCGGGCGCTCTGGCGATTCCAGGTACAGCAGCTCGGGCGGGAAGGGCAGGCGGGTGCAGAACTCTCGACCGCCCTCAGGGCCGCCTGTGCAAGCAAACACTCTGGCTCACAGTAGTCTCAGTTGAACCTTGAAACAACGTGTTTACAAAATCAATTGGTAATGTTAAACAGCACTACTTGGTTCAACAGTTCTATGATTCAACCGTACTACTTGGATAGTACTGATTGTTGGTTAACTTCCTTTCTCACTCAGTGACTGATCAAACAGGTGAATTGACTGCCTTTGTACCGTAGTCTCAGTTGAACCTTGTAATAACCGTGTATAACGTGTTTACGAGACTGAATTTTTCGTAATGTCCGACAGTGCTACTTGCATAGTCTGATTGTTGGTTAGTTTGGTTATAGTTGCAATTGCTTTCTCACTGATCAAACAGGTGCACTGCACAGGTGGACTGCCTTGTTACTACTTCCTGCGTCGTTCTAAACTGACCAAGCATTGCTCACACCCCCGCGCACCTATGGATACCACCATCAGCTTGAAGCCTGCACAGCACATGCAGCACATGGAGCACATGGGGTAGGGTACATGGCGCAACATGCAGCGCATGCAGCACATGGAGCACATGGGGTAGGGTACATAGTGCAACATGCAGCACGTGCCTGGCATGGAGACAAGGGCTGTGCAAGGCGGGACAGGCATGCACCATGACCTCATTGCTGTCAACTCATAGCATGCACCTGCATGATCCGGCAGTTGTGGCCATGCTGGTGTGTGGGCAGGTGGCATTATCTAGACCACACCATGGCCTGCGCGCCATTCTAATCTTCACCCACTGAAAACAAAGTGTCTCGCAGCCCATGATCGCATAGCCATCCTTGTCGCAAGCACCCCCATGCAGGCCAAGGTTTGTGCGCTTCCCTATCATAGTATGTTCATGCGGCAACGACCACAAGATGCAAGATGGTGAGTCAACTTTTCCAAAACGTCTGGTGCAATCCAACATCGGGTTTGGCAATCACCTGGTATCCTGCTACACCAACTAACAATGTCCTACTTGTATGGCATGGCCGAACCCTTTTGCACCCCGCCATGATGTGTCATTCCTCACCCGCGGCATCAAACTGGGGCTTCATAGAGAGCAGGTTCTGGGCCTGCTCCCAGCACAGCTGCGCACGCAACACAACGCACACGTGCTTCATCATCATGCAGCTGGTGTGTACGCAAAAACTCGGAACGGGCCCTCCAATACATGTAGAAGGCAATTTTTAAAACAACACGTGATTTTTAACCTAAACACTTGAGCAAAAGACATGTTGTAGACATGTTGCAGATGTGTGGACGTGTCTTAAAATGAGAATTCAGCGGATGTTGTTCTGGTAATGATGATAACAATAACAATAGTGACATGAAAGCGTGATAACCTCCACAGGCCATGTGACTCACCGGTCATCCCAGGTGTCTCAGGAGTGCCAGCACCACCCTGCCCTCCACGGCCTCCCGTACCAACACCCTCGTGCCGTTCACTCGCGTCAAAGTCAGACCTTGGGTGCTGCAAGGGAGCGCCAACAGCACACACATGCACGCCACCCGTAAGTGCCTGCTGCACTGTGTTCCCGGTAAAAACAAAGAACAGCAGCGAGACGTTCATGTGTGCCTGCCTCACACCCATGAGTCAAAACTGCCATTTGCTTGGATGTTACCACGACGTGCCGCTTGGCAGGTCGGCCGGGGCCATACTTGCTGCACTATGTACGAGCACTGAGCACGAAGGCGGACAGATGTCAATGATGCACTGGACTGTGCTATGTACTGTGCAAACCCCCACGTACACCTCGTGATTTGTCATGCATTGCCTGACAGATCAGCTATACGCTTGCGCATGCGCGTGCATGCCAAGAGCGAGGCATGCATGCAGAGACACGTCAGTCAAGTGTCATGCCTGCCACTCACTTGAGTAGAGGGTTGGGCAGATCCTTGCCTGAGGTGCCATGCGCGCGTGTGCTGAGACGCTGAGAAGGTCCAGCAGCCTGCGGTTGGCCAGGACGCTTGGGAGTGGTGTCCCGACATCCAGAACATTGTCCCGATTCAGACGTTGCCAGTCTGTAGGGGTGTAAACCCGTGCTGATTGCTTACCACGCGCCGGATAGATGCGCTTGCTTGCAGGCGCGCCCGCAGCAGCGATGTTGAAGCTCTGGCAAGCATCATTCCGACCAGGAATCTGCTGACGACCGGTCAGTAAAAGTCGCTTAGTCAGTAGAAGTCGCCAGCAAACGCTTTCAAAGGCGGGTGTGCAAGCTATTCACACAATCACAGTTCATCACTGTTGATGGCAGTTGACGTTACCACCCCATCTTCATGGGAGATGTCAAAGCAGCCGTGCCCCACACACAGAGTGCTGTCCTGAGACATGGCATGTAGTAAGCCTGTCTGGTATCTCATCTGCGCATCTCTCATCCTCACCGCAACCGCCGCTGGAAGCGGGTCAGCCGAATCAAGCGGCGAGTCAGGCGCGTCAGATGTCGAGAAGTCCATATTTTATGCGCCCGAAGCCGTGCAGAAGCGCGCTCAGTTGGCGCTTGCAGCCTCAGATGGTCTCACACCTGCAGTAGCAACAGCGTTTGTGGAAGCCGTGAAGGCCTCTCAGGTGATTTTGAAACTCACGCAAAAGCCAACCGCCAGGCAGGTTCCCGCCAGCTCCATCGCCCAGGTGTCTGCCCCAATTCCTACAGGTTAATGACCAAGATTTACAAGTTGCAATCGGCACCTTGAAGCAATCCTTGCTGCCATGGCAGAACGCCGCAAGCATTTTGACGCCTCAGGTTTGTGCTGGCTGTTACATTGGGCTCGGGCCATCAATTGATTTGAGGCACTGATGGTCAGGGCCACTGCTGTAGACATGCACGGCACAGAGAATGAGCTCGAGATGCACACCGCAGAATTAGGCATGTGTGACGGTGAACGTCAGCGAGGGCAACTGTGTTGGTTTCGTTCACTTCCTTGCTCAGGCTGGTGCCCACTCCCTCCTGTCGCAGTGAGGAGCGCCTATCCTTCAAAGTCACTGTGGCCAGTTGTGTGTATCACTGTTTGCAGCCCAACAACGGCGCCATGCCTGCTTGGATCACAGCCCGATCAGGCAACGGGGCCCAGGCATCACCTCTGCTGTCCGTCCCACCCACTCCACCCACGCCGGGCTGCTGTGCCATGCTGGAGGCCCTAGGCTTCCGCAGTAACCTGCCGGTGGTGGTGTGTGACACCGGCGGATGGGTGGTGCCGCTACACAGCTCGATCCCGGTGGCCTTGTGCACATGTGGAACGGAAAACGGTGGGTGAACGTGAACGGAAGAATGTAGATGATGCTTACGCTTTCTTTGGTCTCCTGTGACTAGAACCTGTCTTTCTGGATCTGTTACGAATGTTGCTTGTTTGATTGTTACGAATTGCAACCGTGTATATTGTGGCTATTTGCACGTGTTGACCAGCAACAGTGTCAGGATGGTTTCTGTTCATCACATGTTTCTGCTCATCACCCGTTTCTGTTCATCACCTGTTTCTGCCACAGGTCAGGACTTCGATGGAGTTGCGGAGATGCATGTGCGGGGATCCAGCTCAGCGGTTCAGATGGTCAAGAAGAGCTTCGCTATAACGATCAGGCAAGTGTCGGTGAGAATGTTTACAGCAAAGAAGCCCATATGCACAGTTACTCAACACATATGACATGGTCATGAGGTCAAGACCTGACCTCCTACAGTTGTTCTTTATGTATGCACTTCAATGTGAGACGGGCAGGCAATTTGGAGTAGACATGCAGTGGCAGCTCAATCCTCTCAATCCAGCTCTCAATCCAGCTCTCAATCCAGCTCTCAATCCAGCTCTCAA
>QAXH01006705.1:1128-22007 GCA_004335635.1 Chloromonas sp. AAM2 | reverse complement strand
AATGGGCGCGCAGGGGACACGATATCTCGCAGTTATTTAAAGTCGCGATTTGCGGCCTCAGTCGAGCCTTGGACTTGGTGCGGGCAGGTCCTAAGGCGGACTCATACAGTAAGATCATCAAGTATTCAGTCTCAACCAAACAACCAAACAGACCGAAGCCGAGGCGGGAACTCAAAGGAAGACGCAACGCCCTTGGTTGAGGTTGCGGGTTCGATTCCCACTTGTGGGAGGTATCGTATAGCCCACTATGGCCAACGAAGCAGAAGAGGCGCCACCACTGGACGAAGGGCAGACGTCACCCCCCAGCGCACCTCCATTAGTAGATAGACCAAGAAGAGGGAATTGGAAACAGGCTGTGGTGCGTCTCCGCGCGCAACACACAAGTTTGCTTAAGAGAGTGCGGCAGCTGGAACACTTGGTGGCGACTTACATCACTAACTTCTGAGGTACTGGCCGGTCAGAGTGGTTCACACATCGGTTTATCTTTTAACCCTGTGGGTCCTGTCTCTTTGTTCGCTGTCCCAGAATTGGCCATGCGGTACCGTGTACCACAACACCCGTTGCCCACCCCGTATGCGATTGACGCGCAGAATTTTTGCAGAACAGTTCCAAAATGTGGAAATCTGTGTTTCGAACATCCTGCATCTGCATTGCACCGACACTTTCAAGTTTGCTCGAGTTCACCCTACAAATACCTAGTGCTAAAAACAGAAGTCTGCCAGTTCTGAGACAAGATTGTGAGATGGACAGTGACGTGGTGGAGTTGTGCATTGACAGTCAACAAAGGTCTCGTGACAACAGGCATAATTGGCCCGACTACGACAGTCAACAAAGTCACAAAAAGGAGCATGAGCACTGTGCTGCAGCGTATGTGATTGACACACAAACACAGATACACTCATTTTTGCTGACCCACACCGGTTCCAGCGGCAGTCCCAAAATTGTCCCAGAACTGGCAAACTTTTTTTTCTTAAGCTCGCGCTTGCCGGCAAAACAGAGATACACCATTTGGGCAAGGCGCATTCTGATGTGCATGTCCCCGGTGACTACATGATCAGTTGTTAAGGTTCAATACCTTGCAGCGGATTTCTAGGTTTCTGTTTACGAGCAACCAAAAACACTTGTAGCGACAGTGTATCCCACGTGATACACCAAGGCGCATTTTTTGGGCAAGGCGCATGTTTAATGTGCATGTCTTCAAAACTACATGGTCAGGCCTGATTACAAGTTGAGAACCTGGACCATGGTGCGGTCTTGTGGCAAGCTGTTTCACGAGCTGTAAAGAACATTTGTTGAGGCAAGCCACCATAATGATGATGTCCGGCAAGCTGCATGTACCCTTTTCAGCACGCATCAAGCATACCAAACCCACCATCAGGCGCCAACACGACTTGAACCCGTGGCCGTGTTGGCTTTTGGCTGCTAAAGCGACCACTTGGCCATGAGCAATTCCAGAAGTCAGATACAAGGTGAGCACTGGCTGGTCAATTACACCGAGACAGTTGCCACATGACACGGCGCAGGTCAGACACCGCCCTGAGCTACCCTAAGCCAGGAAGCAAAATGACGAGAACAGAGCAGCAACATCGCTTTTGAAAGGCGAAGAACATAAGAGGCAGTCTACGCGTGCCCCAAGCATTGTGAGCTTGAGTGGCTGGCTGAACACACCCATGCCAACATAACGGCATGGTAGCTGTTCCACACAAGAGGACTTACAACTCCAAGAACACACACTGTAACATGTTTTAACCAGAACAAAAGACCTGTTGCCTATTGCGAGGTAGACCCTCATGGCCGTGCTGTGCTGGACAACAACATGGCAACATGGCGGCTGCCATCGGCGCCCATCTGTCCAGACATCAAGGAGCTCTCAAAGGAATGGCTCAGGAACCACTCAGCACCTCATGGCATGATAGATTTGCTTGTTGGTGGGTTTCCATGCGTGGGATTTCTTTTTTGTTTGCCAGTTCTACGACAATTTTTGACAATTGGTTGAAATTTGTAGAACAGGTGGTGAGTGAGTGGTTTGTGAGACTCCGGTGTGTTCAACCACATGTGTTGGTAGCCGACGGTGCACTGCCAATACTGGGACACACGTAGCTTGTCTGACTCAAACAAACTGACAGCAGGACTGGATGTGTTGATCTAGATGTCTTGTGACTGGAACAACATGCATAGGTAGACGTGGTGCACATGTTTTGCTGACACGCACAGTCTGACCACAGCCGCTGTGCAGCTGCACACAGCACAGTACAACCAATCACTCTTTGCAACTGCAACACCCGGCACCAACACAGGTTCTTGGCGGTATTCCCAGGAATTGTCCCAGAACTGGCAAACATCTTTTTTTCCCCAACTCATGCAGCGCAGTTGAGGCTGTAGTTCAAGCTCACAATCAAGTGCCAGCTATGAGTAGCCTGATGCCACGAATGGTCAGATTAACATGGCGCAAGTGAACACAATACAATGATCATCAATCTCACAACAGTGTTCATGACACAGAAAACACCTTGGGAAAACCATTATAGCAGATTGATAGAGCCCGGTCACGTGTAATCGTCTGAGTCAAAATCATGAGCTTCGAAGGAATCAGCTGATCCATTTGACTTTATCCATAGCTGGCCTTCTTGACCCTCTGTAGCTCTCTGCCCTCTCTGTCACGCCCAGTGTCAACATTCCAAAACACCGGTCCCCAGCAGCCAAGTCCAGGCCAAGAAACTCAGCCATTTCTTGCGAGTCCCTGGCCGCAACTTGCCATGACGACCAGTAGCACCCCAAACCCATTGCGCTAGCCAGCAGGTGCATGTTCTGTGGAACCAGCAACAGGCAGCAGACAGCAGCAGGTCAGCACGTATGTTCAGGCACGAACAACTTGTCCTAGTCAGGCACGAACCTGGCCCAGTCAGGACACGTATGTTCAGGCACGAACCTGGCCCAGAAAGCCTGACTGGTGTGCCTGCCGTGGCAGAGGCCTCGTGACTTTGAGCACACAACTGTAGCAAACAGGAAAGCACCCCTCCGGCACCTCCTTCCCGTGACGACAGGCCCAGACGGTCAGAGTACACCACTCTAGCATGACAGGTACACCAGCCATAGCATGTTATGGCTTCTGGGCAATCTGCAGATGGCTTCTGGGCTCTTAAAATCTCATCTTGATGCGTGATGCCTACTTTTCCTTGCACAGCTGAATTGAGTTTATACTGGGTATCATTCAAATCAGGGACAAGATAGGTGAGGCGGAGGTGGTGACTCCAAACAAGTGGACCCTTACGCCAGCAGCCATAGGTTGAGGTTGCGGGTTTGATTCCCACTAGTGGTAGGTATCGGATAGCTCTGGTCCGGGAAGTGGGTGCCCCCACATGGTGATTGGGCACATGTTGCTCGGCGTTCTTAATCACGCTAACCGGCGTCCTCTTTACTTTAGTTTTACTTGACAGCACAAGGTATGGGCTAGACATGCGCAGTCTTGCTCAGTCACTTGTTTTCATACCTGTACGGCTGCAGCCACTGATGCGAGGTCCTCCCATTCAGGGTTGGCTTTGCCTGACTTGGTGGGCACGCGGGCCATGTTGATCGCGATGAAATGCGATACCTGCGACAGCACCAGTGCTGCACCATCAGCACCAGCTGTGCAAGCTGGGCGTGTTAATCCAAACTGCAAGGCAACCAAGCCCGTATGATACCTGCAGAGCCATGCGGCGCCAGCACGATTCGCATGCCGTGAACAACCAGGTGGAGATTTGGCCACAATTGTCACATTGGCCGCAAATGTCGCATCTTTCTGTACAGTGAGTTCCCATGGGTGCTTGTGTGTCTTCCTGCCTCACCAGTGGCCATGTCTTCGTTGCCTTGCCCTGCAATCTCTCCACTGCTGCCTGTGCCTGGTCCGCTGGCTGCGTGTACTTCCCCACACATTCGAGCGTGAGCTGCTCAAACCTCGCCTTGCCCTCGCCCTCAAGGACTGTGAACCTGGGGACGGCGCAGGCGGGAACCGGACAGGGAAAGGTAGAGGCAAGGCTTGCAAACACAGTGCATGTGTAGCAAACTGGGGGTTAGCTCGCATGCACACATGCATGAGATACATGCGCTGCAGAGACCTAATTGCATAAAACTCGTAGTCTCTGTGTTGTATGAGGATCCATAGTCACTTTCTATCCTTGTACTGACTGATCACTGGCGTGCAGCATCACCATTGATCCGCTGGATACCAGGAGAGTAAGGCTGAGGTGAGCACAGCGCTGACACATCTATCAGTCACTTAATGACACAAGCTGGCTTGAAGACTGCGTTGTTCTGAAGTGCTGGCGTTATGATTGTCCGCCAGCGTTATCATTGACAGGATAACATTTTGTGTGTGAGTGTAACAGCGCCTCTACAGTGCCACTTCTGACCGGCCACGACTGTGAAGACACTTTGCAAAATTCGTAAACTGCTGGTGCTGGCAGTAATCAACACATGGCTTGTTATGGTAGTCTAAGTGCACTGCACAGATCCTTATTCTGCTATGTCGCTCTGGTCATGTGAACACACCATACCCTGCGGTTTCAGTCCGCATTCCTACCTCCATGGTTGTGTGAGATTGTGTGTAGGCGCCCAGTTGGCCGCCTCTAGCAGCTGCTCTACCTGCTCCCTTGGCACCTTTGCACCTGTGAAGTCCTTGGGAAAGATGCTGCGACGCCCCTTGATGAGCGACATGGCCTGGCTGGGGGACGGCAGGCTGCTAGGGAGCATTTGTTTAGTCCCTGCTGCTGCTGCTGCTGCTGTGTCGTTGCTTGCTTTGGTCCTGCTGCAAGGCAATTGTGCAAAAGAGATATGGGCACATGCAGTTTAAAACTGTGTGTGTGTCCGTGCCTGTATGATTTTGTGTGGGCGTGTGCACATGTGCAGGGGAAGATAACTGATGAATGGGTTTGTGGCCCCGTTACCTCTGTGATTGAACTCTGGCCTTAAGCTTTTCCACGTACGCCGGTATACCCATCATAATCCACGTCCCCTGCAGTGCACAATGCAACCGGGACTTGCAAACCTAGCATCCCAAAAGGTGCAGACAGACAGCAAGCTGAACAGCAACGCACTGAAGCGATGAGCTAATATATCATCACTTACCAGACCTCCCAAGAAGATGGTGCACATCATCGTCACATTCTGCAGGTAAGGCAAGCATCTATGTGACGTAGTCATGTCATATAGTCATCAAGAGGCAAGGGCGGCTTGCATGTTGGCACTTGCCTCAAAGTAAACGCCAGCAATGCCTGAGACAAAGCACAGGCCAAGTAACGCGAATTCTGATCCCATGTGAGCAGGGGCAGCACTGCGGCATGTGATGCAAGCACGAAGGTGTGATGGTGATGTCCAGTGCGGATGCCAGCAACAATGCGATGCCACGCCCGCAACTTGCCCTTCTTGCCTGCGGATGTCGCGCCGCGCCAGTATATGCTCGGGGTTCATTTTGGATCAGCTAAAACCCGCTCGTGAACAAGTTTAGAATGAGCCAAGTCCGATGGTGGTGGATGATGGTTACCACTCCAATCAAGCAATCAGGGCCCACGATGGGCACACGCCGCTTACGTTGACGTTACGTGGACTTGGCGTGTCGTTTCTGAAACGTGATCAATGGGTCAGCTTCCATGCAAATAGCCAACACAAGAGTGTGATTGTTGCATTGGACAGTGAACTGATATCCCAATTGATTACAACGAATTGATCTGTTCACTAGTAGCTAGTGTCCAAGATGTCCCAGTACAATGTTGCATGAAGTTTCAGCTGGGCACGTAAAGGAGCTCAGCTTGGACCCTGAGTGTGAACACATCAGTTGATCATTGCTGACCCTGGTTTACAAGCTCCATCATAGCTGCGGCCACAGAAACCAAGACGTTCTGGCTTGGCGCATGTAACGAATGGGCTATGAAGAGTTTGTGTTCTCGGCCTTGAGCCGAGGAAAACCATATGAGCAGCTTCCTGCAACCCTCCAGGTAGGCATGCTCTTTGAACATGCATTTGATGTGATTGCGTTCGTGCACATCCTCATGCTGCTGCACCTGTGCTCCATTCCCATGCTGCTGCCAAGAGCAGTTGGGATCCGTTGCTAACGCTCTCAGTGCATGATACCCTGACACACGCACCACACCATGATACACGTTTACATACGCACTGACATGTTCCATCAATCATATTGTCCCCAGCATGATACCCTGTCACACATGCATACAATTGCACACTCACACTCACGTGCATGTCTGCAGTCAGTCATCACGTACGAGGACTACCAGCTGCGTGTCCGTGACCACTGGATAGCCAGGGGTTTCGAGTGGGCAGGCAGCCCTGCACAGGCGGCGTGCGGGGAGACTGAATATTATGAGACACTCATCAAGTCGTACAAGGCATGGCTCAGGGTGAGCATCAGGAGGCTGGTCACACTGAGTGGAAAGGATCCATTTTACGCAGCAAACACATGTTCACACTTGCTTGGGGTGCGGGAGTGGTGCCTGGCGCACAAAATGGATGCATCTGTCTATACCTGCAAAAGAACAGGCCCGGCCAGTGGTTGAGAAGCTTCACATGCTTTCCCAAGTGACTGTCTTGCTAAGCTTAAGAAAGGAAGGGAGGAATGATGTTTTGCACAGATTGCACGTGATGCAATGAGACCACAAGGGCATGCCAGGTGAAGTGAAGTTGGGCCAGGTGAAGTTGTCGAAGCATGAAGCGGGCCTTGCCTGACCCGGACCTGCCAACCCAGGTGAAGCAACCTTGTAAAGTTTGCTCTCTGGTGCCAATGCAGGTCTTTCCGTACCACATGGCAGGCTATGTGTGTCGAGTCATGCGGGTGACGCCGTTCAAGTAGGGACTGCAGAACAGAACATACAAGTGCTGGACATAATTCCAAACACTTTTCACTCAATTGATTACAACACAACCTACAACCTACCAATCTATTGTACTCCCCCTGTCCTGAACAAGAGCTTATGTGACTCGGTGTGAGCGCATGATAGTGCAAGGTTGCCTTCACTTTCGCTTGGTTAGTACAGCAAGTTACCAAGTTGCAAGTGGTCGCGCGGTTGTGCCTGTGCGTCAATCAGTATACATCAGTTGCGGAGCTGACGTGGGTGCGCTTGTGCCTTTAGGTACTACTCGGATATGCTTTGCACTGCCCTGGTAGCAGAGCGGCCGTACCATCAACTGCCCAACTTCACGGTAAGTGCCCAGTGTTTCATTCTAGCATCATCGTTAGCTTGCAGGTTTCACAACAACTGGAACTCTAAGCATTAGTTGGAACAAGCCGCTGACAGTGTGGGACACAACGCATGGCATACCTACCTCGGGCATGGAACCAAGCAATTGGAAGCAGACGTTCCTGATGCCGTCTAGCATGGCAGGCCACATGCACACGTCACACAAGACAGAAAGCAAGTAGAGTAGGCAGTACAGACAGACGCCCGTTGAGAGATGGCATCAACAATCCCATTGGCTCGCCTGTGTCCCAGGCTGCTGCTGATCATTGTGCGCAATTGGCGCACTGTTGCATGGCATCTCAAGCCATCAGGGCTTTGCGCTGACATGTCATGCCTCAGGGAACGCTCGACAAATGCATGGGCACCAATGGGACACCAGCAATGCACACAGTCAATCCACGATAATAATAATAATATAATATAATAATAATAATTAATTGCTGCTGCACCGTTCATTGCACAGGCTGCTGATGCCTTGCGCATCCTGGGCATTGGGCGCAACGAGTACATAGCCATGCTCAACACATGCAAGGGCCGGCGCATGATGTGGCGCGTCAACCGAATGTCGGTTGCAAAGGAGGTTATGCCCGCCGCACCCCAGCCAATCAAGACAGAGCGCTGGTGGCGCGTGGCATGCGTCAATCTAAGTATGCGGGTGGTGGTGTGTGTGTGTGTGTGTGTGTGAGTGCAGTAGGGTTGAATGCTGTAGAGATGACTCACAAGATGGGACAGAGTAGTGAGTACTTGCATGTGTCTGCGGGAAGGGAGTGCAGTTGAGGTTGAGCCATGAAGGGTTCAGTGCTGTAGAATTGACTTCAAGCGTAGAAAGAGTGAGGCAAACTCAGCTACAAGCATATTGAATCTCCACAGTGCCTTGGAACACATGCAGGTCACGACAGAAGCTTGTGACATGACACACTGTTCAGTTGGTGGTTGTGCCCACCATGTGCCTCAGGTGATGGCGAGTTCCGTGAGCTGGGTCTGGATGAGATGGCCGCCCTGAAGAGTGCAGGCATGCCTGGGGCGCATCTGGTGGTGGGGGATCTGGGCAGGGAGCTGCTCAATGGCCTGTGGGGCAAGGGACTGGTCTATCTAGAGGTAAGCCAGGATTGTGTCTGTGTGTTCCTCTGTGGTGCTGGGTGTGAACTGATGTAACAACACAGTAAGCCTTAGTATGACAGTGCATGGTATGCTGGGCCGCATCTGGGCGGCGTCATGAGAAAGGGCTGCCATGTCATCCATTTGCTACACACGACTCATCACAACACCTAAGTCGACAATTTCTACCCTGGCTGCCCCACAAACCCTGTTCACTGCTGCATTATGCATTGCATGCATCATGACCTGACAATGTGAGATGCATGGGCCGAGAACTGAAAACATGCCACTTGCTTGAAAGGAGGTCCCCGTTCAGCAGACACCGACAGAGGACTGATCATGACACGTCAGTCAATGATTTCAACCTGGCTGCCCCCAAATCCTTGTTGCTGCTATGCTGGACAGGTTCCCGTTGCGCCCACTGACCGCTTCACCATCCCGCCCCTGGAGGGGTTTGTGAGCAACAAGGACGCGGCCGCGCCCTTGGGCGCCCGGGCGGGCAGTGCGGGGCCGGGCACCGACCCGCTCGAGTCCCTGCTGTATGCCGTGTTCGTGGCCAACAGCGAGAGGCTCACGGTGAGCCGCAGGGGCGGATAATATTCTCCTGTTGTCGGAGGGACGCCTTTGAGAGTGTGGCTGAGCAGGAGCACGTCTCCTTACTCTTTCTGGTCTTCATCTTCAGGAACAAAACTTTCTTTGTTGGAGGAGGCGGCTTTGTGTACAAAAGTTTGTGTGCAAAACTTTCTTTGTGCGAGGCTGTGAGAGAGCAGGTTTACTTTTCCTGTTCTCCTTGCATCTTCGCATTTTGATCTTACATGACTTGCATGCCGAAGACCATCATGCCCCTGGGCCAATCCATACCCTCAGTCTATCTTCTACAGGTTTTCGTGCTGAGGCAAAGCATGACGGGCGTTCTTATGTCATACCCTTGGGAGCAAGGTTCTCAAACTTGCAGCAATATCATGCAGGCGACTGCCACACCACTTGCGTGCACCTGCCACGTCTGCTGTTTAGTTCCAAGCCCATGCATCAGCTGACCTGCAGGCCCCCAAGACGTACCATCAGATGCTTGTGCCTATCACTCTCTCACTGATCATCTCACTCACCCACTCACTCATCTACTGGCGGTTGCCACTTGCAGATCGAAGATCTGGCTGGTATTCTCAACCAGGGCGTGCCTGACGTGTGCACGGCCATCAGCCTGGCCTGCCGACTAGGGTTTGCCACACGCGTGGATCCGCCTGGCTTTGCCGTCACGCCAACGGGAAAGAAGAGCGCTGGGTTTGGAAGAGCAAGCACAGGTAAGCTGCATGACTTGCACTTGCCATAGGCATACCAACGTAGTCACAAGGTACTCTTGTTCATCTGTACAGCCTAGCCTACTTATGTCCTCGTCCTCTAGCAAGCGCAGGTAAGGTGCATGACCACAGATGGACTTGCACTCACAGAAGGACTTGCACTCATCATAGTCATACCATTCACAACGCGCTCGACCAAACGCTCTGACACTTGAGCAGCCGACAAATTGCACTGACAGTCAAGGGAAGCCATTACACAGGCCAATACTTGCCTATTGAATTGTTATACCTCAACATTCAGCCCGAGGATTGTTGAATGCTGGATTGTTTGTGTATTTAGCCTAGCCTACTAGTACAGCCGTGCCCTGCTCTCTTCCTCTAGTCTCCCTCATCGCTCTCAGCCAGCAGCCCAGCTCGCTAGCTGGAGAGAGCCCTTGAATACCTTGCCAACTGGTCATTCCGCACTTGTGCTCCGCACAGGCAGTCTGCTCATTGGAGACGAGGGCGGGGAGGGGGCTGAGGGGGCCGGGACGGGCGGGGACGCCTCCTCTCAGGCGCTGGCGCGGCAGCTGGCGGGGATTGGGGGGCCGGGTGACGGGCGGGCCGTGGCGCTGGTGCTGGACGCGGAGGCAACCTCGTTCCTCATGATGGGGGCACTGTCACCAGGTGAATCCGTTGGTTGGTCGGTTGGTTGTTACAGTTGGCCGCCGACGGATGATTGGTTGGGCCATGGTCTGGTTTGGTGGCCTGAAGAACTCATGCAGTGAGCCCAGCCCAAAGGCTGAGCCTCACAGTTGATTGCAGTCCAGTGAACTGACTAGGTCAGGAGCATAGCGGTACAACGATGTTCTGCAAATTCATGATGTTCTGCAAATTCACCTCTTGATACACCACAGAGCACATCCATCACCTGCAGCCGCCACCTTATACACCACAGTGCGTAGAGTGTTTTGGCTGTTATGCCCCAGAGTGTTCCTTCTGCCTGACCAGCGTTTTTGAGTGCACTTGGATTGCGCCTAGGCAATGCACGGCGTGGCCCTTAGCCAACGGTCCAGGTGTTACAACTGGCTCAACTTATCCTCTCAACCTGCGCGCTTGCTCGATTTTGGATCACGTCATGTCATAACGTATGCGGGGAGTGTGTCGACTGTAGTGCTCTGCTGATTGCTCCATTCTGCCTGGCCAGGGTTTGCAAGTCATCATAACTGCACCCAGGCCATGCAGTGAGGGGCTAGGGCCTTGAGCCAAAGGCGCAGCGGGCAACAGGACTTCGGGATTCAACTAGTTCTTACCCTGTGTGGTTGCAGGCCTCAAGCGCCATGCGGTCACTCTGTTTGAGGGCGGGCGCGTAGCGGGCGATGCGCTCATATCTGAGTTTGCCACGGAGCTCTGGTCCAGTCACGAACAGGGCCAAGTATTCGAGGGGGACATGGCGAGGCTGGCACAGGTGAGGCCAAAGGCGGATGGTAGCTAGCACCGTGCAATGTTTAATGCGGGAAGGTCGTGCATCTGTAGGAGTCTGTAGGAATGTGGGCGATAGCTCAGGCCGTGCAGTTCACGGGACTGCAGTTGCAGCCATCTGCCACAGGGCAGGGAGACTGTGTAGGGACCAAGATGGCAAACGATGAATGATGCTGAAAGGGTACACTACCTGCCCTCCCTTTCCCGGATGCAGTTCGCAGGAGCGTTGGCCACAGCTCTGGACATAGCCCGTGCGGCCGCAGGCTCCGCGTGTGCAGTGGAGCTGCTGAGGAAGGAATCGCTGGCGGGTCTGCAGCCGGCAGCAGCGGCCAAGGTAATAGGGCATTGCAGGCCACAGTGTTCATACTGGGCATGTGCATATCGTGACTCTCTTAGTGCAATCCCAATACTTGCATCACTAGGACCAGGCGTAACAGGAGTCCTACCAAGTCTCTATAGGAAAGGAAACAGACTCAGAAACAGCAGACAGTGCACCAGGACACACCGCTGCATGTAGACGCTGCCATGCATCACTGTGTTTACTCTTGCCGAGCTTACCTGCCTGCCATATGCCAGGAAAGCACGGGTCGTCACATCACTTTTGCTGACAATGTTGCTGACGGGGTAGGTCAGGCCGACCCTTGTGTACCCTGTGGCTCCTTGTAAAGTGCTAATTGCCTTGAAAACGAAACAGCTGGCTGCAAACCAAACAGATAGATGTGTGTGCTGCAATGGTTGTCTGTCCAGGTGCTGGCCACAGCCTACTGCGCCCTGCTGCCGGTGACGCCCCTGCCGCACCCCCCGCTGCCCCTGGCCCTGAGCCAGCCCTCGGCCCCCGCCTACTTCGGCCCCACCGCCCACTCCATGTCGCCCTGGGCAGCCCTCACGCTGTACCACACAGCAGGGTGAGGGATGGCAGTAAAGGCACTACAGTAATTCAAACGAATTTGAACCTGCAGAACCTCGTACTGCATACGGGCAGTGGCAGGCACAGACAATAGAGTGATTCAGGAGGAAGTAAACCTTGCACCTGGCAAACTTTCAGACTGTGTGACTGCATACGTGTGAGGTTCAAGCTGTGTGACTGCATACGTGTGAGGTTCAAGTAGGGCTTGGCATCCATACACCACGGCATCTCTTGTGGCACCGCACACCAAGCTACCCATGGGACTGCATGTTCTACCCATTGGCTGTCTAGCCTATGTGTGACTTGCGTATGCTAGTGGTCCCATGAACCACACGAACATCCCTCGACAAGACAGCACATATATGGTTAGCACATATATGGTTGAGTCTGCGTTCGCAAGCCATCAGTTTGTAACTTGTGCATGACGAGTGCAGTGAATTCTGGCACCGTACAAATGGCACTGATTGAAATTCTTCAGATTGTAACTACGATGGCCTGCCTGCCTGAACGAAGAATTTTACTGTTTTGCGCGTGTGTCCAGGTGCGGCCCTGTGTCAGTGGCTCTGTGCTGCGGCCAAAGGTTGTGGCGGTTGCCGGACGCCCTCCAGGGCGCCACGCACGCGCTGGTGTGGTGCTGGGACGTGGAGACGGATGCGGCAAGGTGCGCAGGAGAACAGGGCTGGGCTGATGTCCATCTTCTTACAAGGTCAAGCTTGGATGGGGTTTGGGTTTCAGCTAGGCGTTGATGGCGGTTGGTGCATGTACAAGTGCGGTGCGGGTACAAGGTTGGACAGGCTGTCCGATGGTAGCGTTGTGACAACGCGACGTTCATTCTTCTTGTTTTGTATTTGTAATCAAGTGTGCAATGGCAGTTGATCCATTGTGATAGATTGTGGTAATGTGCTGGCTGGCGGGTAGGTCAGACCGGTGTTCATTCCATTCCGTGTTCTGCCGTTTTTTGTGCATGTTTTTTGGGGGCACCATGCCCATGCTTTGCTTAGGATGGGGATGTTGGCTGCTGCTGAGCGCCTAGCTGGTTGGTCCTGCGGTACCGTGGGTTGAACCATGAGAAGCTATGTAATGTAATGTAATGTGTTCTGCCGCAGCAGATGCTCCGTGCTTCCATGTTCCGTCACAGCTTCCCTGGTGCCAGCAGATGTGAGCACTTGGCAAGGTCTTGCTGTTTTTCCAGTACTCAACAAGGCAGGGCAGCGGACAGGTGGTATATTCAAGCTCTTCGGCGTCGTATGGATACAGCACTTGTCACTTCATCACGTGTTGTGACTGCCTGTTATCACCTGCCACTAAGCATGCCTTGCACTTTGATGCTTTTGCAGGGCCAAGGGTGCAGGCCTGGCGGGCTTGGCAACAGACGGTGGCCCTTCACTGGTTGACTCCCCCCTGCTGTTGTTCACCCTCAATGAGCTGCTGACCCGGTCAGCCGTGCTCGTGCAGCCGATCAACGCAGCTAACCAAGGGCCCAACGACAACAACACTCCAACGAGCAACCTTTCAGGGAGCGGTCAGACTCACCCCGGAGCAGACACAGAGGGGATGCCCGACCAGCAGACTTACGTTGCTGAAGGCGCGGTGGTGGATGTTCCCTTGCCGCTGCCGGCTGAAGTTCTAAGGGAACTGCATACACCGCCTGGGAGTGGTGGTGGGAGTGGCGCTGCGGGTAAGGCTGTAATACAGGCCAAGGGTATTCTGAGGCGTACTTCTGAGGAAGTGCAAATCTCCTTAGCGTGCAGTGTGTTGCAAGCTGTGAAGCAGCTAGGGCTTGCGAAGAGCGTGGGCATGTTGCGGGCGATTCAGCTTCCCGGGCGGGGTGCTGGTGTGGTGCATGTGCAGGGGTTGATGTCAGGAAGGGCGGTTTCGGAGCCGGGGGTAAGCAGCCGTGTACTGCCTGGCACGTGGCTGCCGTTATCAATCCACATGGGCCTGCCGTTGTACTGCCTGCCGCTGTGCAAGGCGGTGTGTGCACAGGCGCAGGCTGCGGGATTTCTATCGGCAGCAGGGCAGGCACAGCAGGTAGAAGCGCAGCACCAGCTTCAAAGTAATCTGAATGCCGTTATTGAGCGGTTTGCCACATGGTGTGATCCACAGGGGGGCGTGAAGGGCAGCGGGGTGGGTGGTGCTGGGACGCAGCGTCAGGGTGTGTCGTACGGCACAGTTGACTTGCCTGTGGTCAATCTGCTGTTCGATGGCAGGGTGTTGGCGCCTGTGGACCTCTCAGGCTGTGTGCAGGGCGCAGGCCTGCTGAGTTTCTGAGCTTCTGTTCATGCAGTTCGGCTTGTTTGGTGCGTCTACCGGCTGCTCGTCACCTTGGTTGCTGAGCTTCGGATGCCGTTATGATTCTTCCTACGACATTTGGTTACCCAAGGCTGGTCAAGGGTTCATACAATCCAGCTTGTGTACGCATGCCAGCTGCTCGCCACCTTGCTTGCTGAGCTTGATATGCCATTAAAATCATCGTAAACTCTATAACCTCGGTGAGAGGACATGTGCAAGATTTCCGAGTGCGAATGGGAGATGATAACCGTGGCGGTAATATTGAATAGCCCTGTAGAGCGCACAGGCGTTACTCTCACTCTGATGTCACATCTCATTGAGAGGCAGTCGCGCCACATCAGTCACGGTGGCAGCTAGCAAGTCGAGAGCTTTTGGATGGCAACACGTTGGTATCATGCTGCTTGCTGCATTTGATTTTGATCAGACGTGTTGAGCACAGCTGTAGCCGGAATTCTGGCAGCGACTAGCGAGTACAGTCGGCCTGTTCTGACCACTTGGCTCCACCTGTAAATTGTTTTGCCCTTTTGGTGTAATCTCTTGGTCATAGTTCATCGCAGCAACAGTCATGGCGCCACACTCTGCGCAGCAAACACTGCCAGGACTGAAAGAGGAACTGGTTCAGCTGCAGCACCTCAGGCCCAACTGCTGTCTTTTCACTTCTGAAAATGATGCTTTGGGCAGATGTGTGTGATCCGTGCAACTGCCCAAGCTGCCTAAGCAAGCAAGGACAGAAAACAAGCAAGCAAGCTTCTCAGGGTGTGTGTGCGTAAGTATACAAGCAGTCGCTTCTGCGGGCAAAAGGCCAGTGATGTCAAGGGTTCAAAACCTGGTGTCACCCCGATGGTGGGTTTCATATGCCTGAGGCCCATGCAACAGGGTACATATGCCAAGCACAACCTAGTGCTTTCCATGCATTATCCGTGCAACTGTTCGTGACTGCTCGTATGCATACGGCCAGCGTAGTACAGATCATTCTGCAGTGCTATTGCTGTTTTGCAGGCAGCGGCAAACACACAGGGCGTTCCAGGCTTGTTCCTCCGCAATGCACCTCCTTGCTCTGCTCCGCGAATCATAAATATATTGATTAAATGTAGAGGGGCCACATGCACCGAGCGCACATATATCGATCACATATATACTGATTACATCAGGGGGGACCACATGCACCGAGCGCGAACGCTAGCAAGCCCTGCAAGACACGAGGCTAAATACCGTCCTACCCAACCCCGAGCAACAGAAGGTAACTTCAAGGCGCAAAGAGCAAAGAACACAGAAATCAAAGCACTATGGACAAATAAAGGCGTACTGTCAAAGACTGTCAGACATGAGTTGAGCAGGCGCAGCTAGAAACAAAGGACGGGAAACAAAGCTGCATCCGTTGATGTATATATACTGGGCTAGATATGTTGCGAATCTGAATGTCCGTGGTATCATGTCCTGTATTCGATGTGATGAGGCTGGTCATTGTATCGGTTCACTTGCACCTTGTCGGCCTTTGTATTCGTAGCATCAGGCAACTACTAGCCGGCACTTCATTGGTAGCAGGAACTATGGTCTCAGCTGAACTTCGTGAAGGACTTTTTGAATTCGTTCAAAATACGTAACGAGCATGTTCTCGAGCGCTTCATTTATGGAGCAGCTGCCATACTACCATCACTACTATGTATGTTTGCAATTGTGTGCAGAGGTGGGTGTTCAACCAGCAGCCTTCATGAACCTCCAACCAGGAGCTTCTTTCAGTCCGCTGCTTATGCTTCGTTCTCTTCATTCAGCGTTCTTGCTCTGGTAGGTAGTTCAGGGCAGAGCCCAGCGTGTGCTGCATGCCGTGACAACTGCTCTGGTGTGAACAGATACGCATGCAACGACTTACCACCAGCCAGTGGCGATGTCCTGGCCTACTCACTGAGAGCTGGGCTTTAGCAGCCAAAAGCCAAAGCGCTCACAGGTTTGAGTCCTGCTAGCGCCCGATGGTGGGTTTGGTATGCCTGATAACTGCTGAATAGGGAACATATGCCTTGCCGAACCGTAGTTTCATCATGCACTGTGTCAACAATTAATCTCAATGGCACGTGTATACAAGCCTGCACGCAAGGGATAAATTAGACCGCGTTTTGATGCGCTGATATCAGAGCATGTCAAGTACCTCAGCCATCTGGAGCTACTTCGCACTTACCACGACTGTTTCTGGGACATCTTGCTGCCCAGCCAGCCTATGGAGCTGACCAGGCTACGTGTGACGGTTGGGTCACTCCAGAACCTGATATGAATTACTCGCAGCTGTCAGTTTTGTCACAGTTGAAGCAGTTGGACCTTACCCTACACGGTTGCTCCGTCACTGGATTGGGCTGCTGCACACAGCTCACTCAGCTGCAGTTTGCAAACGATACAAGCACCAAACGCATGTACCTCTGTGCTCCTGATGAGGTGATATGCTGGCCCAGCCTTGTGGAGGCACACGTGGCAGTGCCAGCCAGCCTGTTGCTGCAGCTGGGCCTGCACAGCCCCGAGACAGCACCCAGCCTGCAGCGCCTTCACCTCAACTTGCACATGGATGAGCCTGCATTAGAAAGACAGTGGGATTGTGAGCCAGAGCCAGAAGGCGAGTCAAATTCAGATGGCGAGTCAGACTCGGACCGTACATCAGCCATAAAACAAGCACGAGCACAGACCATTCGCGCTTTAGCCAACTGTGCTGCACTGCAGCAGCCACTAGTGGTCACTTGCATATGGGAAGTTTTCTGGAAGACCTCGCTCCTCTAGATGGTAAACTGCAACATCTGGTACTGTACCACGCACGGCTAGAGTACCGGATTCATTTCATTACATAGCTTCTCATGATTCAACCCACGGTACCGCAGGACCAAACAGCTAGGCGCTCAGCAGCAGCCAACATCCCCATCCTAAGCAAAGCATGGGTATGGTGCCCCCAAAAAACATGCACATGCAAGGTTCAGGGAGTACCGGATTGACACCGAGAAAATAAGGGACTGGCTGCTTGTATTGCGAGCACTGCCCCGCTTGACATGCCTGACACTGGCTGCTGTGGATCCAGTGCCAGCGCCCGTGTGGGCGCTGGTTTGAGACCTTCAATCCCCCTTTGAGACCTTGAGACCTTCAATCTGCTGGTTTCGCAGCAGCAGTTGACACGCATCATCGTAGGGCTGGGAGGGCGCCGCGTGCCGCATGAGAAATTGGATTACGTTTATGGAAGCGCATGGTGGGGTCCACTGAGAAAGGAGACGCACACGTGCATTGATCTGATAGGCGCAATGCTGCCAAAGACCAATGGGGGAAGTCGGAAGGGAACAGGCAAGAGGGGCAAACCAGGCTCTGCCGCAACATCCAATCTGGCCCAGCAGAACACTGCATCCGTATCGGTATCAAATGCTGGCGCAGCAATGGCATCCGGCAGTCACGACACACCTGCTGTTGCCACTGCACCGGCACCCGCCCTCGCCACCATTGTCACAGCCGATGACAACGAACACACACTGGTTCGGCATCACGGGCCGACCATGTGGAAGCCAGCCAGCCGCCAACCCCCGTATCCACAACTCAATCCCAATCCGATGCAGGAGCCACTGTATCACCAGCCCTGGCTGGGGCTGCACAAGCGCCTACGGCCAGTGACAATCCTTTTGAGCCTTCAACCACGCGCATCTTTTCTGGCGGCTGGTGCCCGGGTCAAAACATCGCCCATGACATGGTGGAGCACTGTACAGTTTGGACTCAGCTACGCCATTTGGCTGAACGACGCGGCAATTTCTCGCGCAGCCGCTTCACGTTTGAGGAGTGTCCCGGGAGCGGTGCGTTCGACATGGCAATAGGTACAGGCATGCCTTGGCTGCGACCACACGATGCTGGGATCAATGAGTTCACGACGGGCTACACTGAAGGGGCAACGTCACGTAAAGGGATGGGCAGGGTTATGAAAGCTATTGGATTAGATATTTTCAACGGGTGATTTGCTGAGGGTACGGGCTGAGCATCATGGACACGATTGACTCTGCTCACAGCGATGCTGCGGCAATGCAACGGCTATTGTCTCTTTCAGTCGTGCTAATCTCTGTTGCACTGACCTACTCATACATGCACCTCTACTGAAGGGGCAGCATTTCGAATTTCCCTGTACTACGACAGGGGCATATGCAATCCTGAGACGGGTACCATCAGACGGAAGGGTCAATCTGTGATGGAAGTTTAAACTAGCTGCCTGTACTTTGCTCCTGGTGCATGGACGGTGCTGGCCGCATGTGGCCCAGATTGGTGCACCTGCAGTGTCATGCATGCTCGAATGGCCATGTGTGACTTTTGCAAACCAGACTATTGGACCACACTACATCAAGGCCACAGGGAAAAGACTGACAACTTAAGACTTCTCGTTTATTGAAATTTCTGTACTTGAGTGCGTTTCCAAATCAACTTCGGCGGGACGAAGATGCATGTCAAGGATGTCTGCATGTGATGAGATCCCAGCTATGACCTTTCAAGCATGTTGCCATGTTCACCGATCGGTCTCCATTACCGACAAGCTGAAGCAGAAACAGCACATGATGTGCAGATGCACGAGTTTGAGGTCCTACCAGGAGGTGTGTTTGAGTTGCCACGGCCGTGGAGTGAGCTGTGTTGGCCTGGTTCCGACATGACCTGCTGCGAGCGGTATGAACACAATTGATGTACAACGCTTCTGTGGGCGAAGCAATGCAGGTTTCCTGCTGTGCTAAACCCTTTGATTCAGGCAAACCAGGGACTAGGCAAGGCCATAGAAATGCATATTCGGCAGGTCAGCAGCAATCACTGGACCATCAATCAAGACAAACAAGGGACTAGGCAAGGCAATTAGACATGCAAAATTGACAGATCAGAAGCCGCTCTCAAGCCCCATAAGATGCCATCACGGGACTGAATGATGCGAACTTGAGGATGCCATTGAGATGAACAGACTGGCCACACGGAGTCAATGAGGCATGATCTACAGATGCAGATTAACGCAATGGCCAGAACAACGCAAACAATCTGCACCCAGGCCATTTCAAGAGGCCATGTACATGCCTGAACAACGTTCATGCAAACAATGTCCAGCCGTGTCAAGTCAGCATGTCAGTTGAGTGTCAAGTTGGCACAGATCGCCAAGGCCACACGAACTAAAACCAAGGCCAGAGGTAGAGCAGTAAAGCCAGCGCTAGCTGCTATCGTTTCTTCTGCTTCTTCCTCGCTGGGCCTGCACCAGATGCGTCCTGCCCGTCATCGGACGATCGGGGCGGGTGGCTGGTAGGTGTTGGCAGCCCACCGGCAGCTGGCGCCGCAGGGCCCGCTCCCTTCACCTTGAATTTAATCTTGAAGCCTCCGCCTCCTGATGCAGGCGCCACGCCAGATGGCACTGGTGCCAGCGGGGGCGGTGCAAAGGCACGATATCCTGCTGCTGGTGCAGCGGCTGCCGCTGCTAACCCTGGAGCCGGAGCGGCTGGTGAAACTGCACGGGACGCTGGCGCGGCTGCAGCACGAGGAGCAGCTGCTGGTGGTGGGGCAGCTGAAGCAGCTGGTGCTGCAGCCGCTGCCCCAGGTCTCTTGATTTTCAACGTCATCTTGGGCTTGGCGGGAACCCCGTCAGCTGCTGCTGGTTGAGCAGCTGGTGCCTCACCTGCCATGCCAGAGTCACTGGGGCCTCTAGAACCAGCTGCAACTGCACCGGTGGCTGCACTCTTTGACCCAGATGCACTTGATGGCCTGGATGCATAAGCAGCTGGAGAGGCAGCAGCTGTTGCTGGCCTTGAGCCAGCAGCAGCTTCCCTGGCTGCACCAGTGGCAGCAGCGGCAGCAGCAGCACGCTGAGCAGCAGCGGACTTGGCGCGGCTGCCACCAGCACCAGCTGCAGCTGCGGCAGGTGTTGGCTGGGCGCCTGTAGCGGCCGGAGGCTTGCTGCTGGCACCAGCACCGCCTGGCATTGCCTGTGCACCAGGAGCCTTTGGTGCTTTTCCTGGCTGGGCAGCTGGAGGGGCCCCCGGCCCTCTGCCACCAGCACCAGCAGTAGCGGCCTCCGACTGAGCAGCTGCGGCAGCACGTGCTGCTCTTGCACCAGCCGGACTGGCCGCAGCCAGCTGCCCACCAGCAGCTGTAGCTGCCCTGGCAGCAGCTGCAGCCGCACCAGCAGTAGGTGCTGGCCTGGTTGGCTGTGTACTAATGTCTGCTGAGGATGATGTGAGCGCTAGTGCAGCTGCTGCTGTCCTGTCCTTGGGACCACGTGAGGCCTGGGAACCCGGTGCCACAGGCTTAGGAGTCACGCTTGGCCGCTGCGGCAAAGCACGATCAGAGGGCTCAGTTTTTCTGGGCACTCCCTGGGGTTGCTGTCTTTGTATCTGCGGTTGTGGAGATGGGGATGCTGTACGGGAAGTCGGTGGTCGCTGGGCTGGCTGTTGTTGATGCTGCAGCTGCGGTGCTTGTGGGGATGGCGATGCAGAGCGGCTTGCCGGCTGTCCTGCAGCTGCATGAAGCTGTGGTGGGGCTGCAGCGGCAGGTGTGGCAGTTGGAGGGGCGGTGCGCAGAGGTCCGAGGCCGGAGGGAGGGAGGTGGGCTTGAGGCGGGGGCGTGCGGGCC
>QAXH01006704.1:32145-53106 GCA_004335635.1 Chloromonas sp. AAM2 | reverse complement strand
CGAGTTTGATGCAAGCAAGAACAGTGCAACACAAGAACAGTTTTCAAAGATTGTCCGTGACAATGCTGAGTCTTGCGGCATTCATTACACCAGCATTGTGCACCAGATTTTCAACAGGAGGATCATCAGTCGTCACCAGTCCTTGCGCACTGCTTGGAGAGGCTTGAGCACTGCTTAATGAGGTTTGAGCACTGCTTGGGGAGGTTTGAGCACTGCTAAACGAGGTTTAAGCACTGCTAACAGGACTCCTGTTAGACTCAACTTAGAGACCCTACTGTCTGGCTAGCGCCAGAACAGCGGCGACCCTCTGCAGTAGGGGTGTTGTAGTGGGGTCGTATTCCATGGGCATTTAAGAGGGGCAACTACAGATAGCCACTGTATAGTCATTTTACATGTTCTGGGCTCTGACCCGCTTTCGGGTCCCGTTTGTCCGAATCCCGCCCGAAGTCTTCCGAAGAGACACTGCTAGAAACACTTCAATACACTGCACACTGCAAGAAACACTTCATGACACTGCAAATCTCTCGTTGCAGACGTGAAGTATGCCAAATAGCCATTGAAGTCATGTGAAGCTCGGCTCCGAAGTCCTGAAGTCATCCCTCTTTTGGCGACCGATTTGCGAAAATTCGGGTCAAAATCTATGTTTAAAATCTTTACCTCCCCACTGCAGTGTGAGTCCGTCAGTGAGACTGCGCCTTGAAGTGTTTCGGCACAGAGGGGTCCTCCGAATGGGCGGATTTGCGCTTCGGGCATTGTCCATATGGACAATGTTCAAATCCAGGAAGGGCGGCCTTTGCTCTAGTAGGCTGCTGCCATGTCTGGGCTGGTCCTGCACTTGAAGATGGCAGAGGGCAGGAGCCGGGCCTGTTCGGGCGTGTAGCAGCCGCCGCCCACAGCCGCGCTGGTGCACCACACACTGCGAGGCACACACACAAGAGCAGCTCACATATTGGAGGCATTGAAATCAGCAGACACAACATGCAACAGCGGAGGGATGAAATCAGCAGACGCAACATGCAACAGTCCAAATAATCAAGACTGGTGTTACTCATCTGACTTGCTGTCTGTGTCCTAGGGGTGGTTACTGCCTGGCTGCGGTCCATTGCAACCTCTGCGTACAAGACACTGCTTTGTCCTTTGTACCAGTCAACTCCCTACACTTCCAAGGCATGCATTTCGCACAAACGCCAGCTGGAGACCATCTGAACATCACCTCCGATCCATTCGTCATCCTAAAACATTGAAATCCATTGACTCACCACTCCACAATGCACTGGTCCTCCGACCTCTTGTCACAGTCATCACTGGCCTGACGGTCATCACGACCACATGCGAAGAAGGCCTGTGGCAGCATCTTGGCCGCGCTTCTGGGGTAGCAACCCGAGCCAATGCCCTTGCTGGTGCACCTGCAGGCAGGCATGACCTTTCTGTGTTGACCTGATTTGCAATAACCGCCATGACAGCACACAGACCAGCATCGAAGGCTTCTTGGCAGGCACAGAATAACGGGCTTGCTGCATGTGATTGATGGGAGATGGGATCATGCCTCGAACCCTTGAGATGCTCGGCAAGTGGATCTATTGATACAGTGCGCATCGCACTTGCTGGCATCGAAGGAATGACGTCACATACGGGGACAAGCCCGCTTGAACCGAGTAAAGGGGGACAACGTGCCAGCTTCCCGACACGTTGTGAGCAATCCCGCCATCAATCCATTGCACGAGCTTACCATGTGCATTGGTCAACCTCATCGCAGGCGTCAACGTCCTTTAGACTCATGCATGTCGAGATGTGGTAAGGGAAAGCTGATGCGATTGCAACGCATGCCGCGAGGCAGACGAAGGCCAGAGCCTTGGCCATAGCGTGGTTCGTGTGAGAATGCGCAACTTGAAAAGCAATGGGAATGGCACAGCTCTCGCCCTGGTCGGCGTTTGTGAAACCCTGGACAAAAGTGTAACGTAAACGGACCAACCAAAACAAAGTTGTTTGCCAGTTCTAGGACTCCATCTCACAGGAGCTCCATCTCCACGTAGCCTGTACATTGCTGTGAAAGGAGGCGACGCGCTTTCTGGGCCTTGGTGGTGACAACCCTCAGTACCATTGAACCTGCATGCCCCAGGTGTGCTGATGGCAAACTCACCCAGCAAGTTAAACGTTTGTTGGATGCTGGATTGCTGTATTGCCCGGCAGCTGGGCCATTTTTCGAATCTGGCACCTCAATAGCAGAGCTGTTGTTTGCAGGTAGCACCTCTCACCAGGCTTCCCCTGCAGTATTTGTCCAGCATACCCCCTTGGTCTAGGTTCCTCAGCAGACACGTGTTTGTGTTACGCTAGGTTCACGTCTGCAGCTGAGCTCAAGCGATGTTGACGCATGCTGGCTCTTCAACTCATCAACTCCGTCACATTTGCAAGTATAGAGTCGGTATCTATAGGGAGCTTGTGCTCGTGTTTTATGGGAGGCGCCACACACCAGTCCTCACACTGAACGTCACACGCGAAAACGGACGTGTGGTGGTTTGCGGTTGAGGATTAGGCACGTTTGGGTTTGGCGGCACACGTGTGCCCGGATAGCCAGACGCGTTGCGGCTGATTGACTTGGGACCATTGTCTCAATCACAACTGCCTGTCGGCGCAGAACCGCTTTCCCGGCACTGATCACCGCATCAGACATCCAGGGTCAGTCTCAGTCAGCACTCACAAGATGATGAATCGCACGCTGAACGGCACTATGCGCAGTCAGCGTGCGCATGTCCCTGCTCGCTCAAGGTGCCAGCTGCGAGTCCTTGCCAAAGCTGGGCAGGTACGTTGGAGGGCGTGTGATGAACACGCTTTCAATCCCATGCACGCCCAGTGTCCTTCGCGATTGCTCTCATTGCAGCCATTACCGCAGTGAGCCGGATGACTACAGGTGCATCAAGAACAGCATTACGACACATCATTAGACTCTGCTGCATGATGTCGGTCTTTGGCCCAACTTGCAGATGAATGTGCTAGTTATTGGCGGTGGAGGTCGCGAGCACTCCCTCGTCTGGAGACTGTCCCAATCAGACAGCTCCAAGCACGTGTACGTCGCCCCAGGCAACCCAGGCACAGCAGCAGAGAAGAACACGACAAACGTTGCCTTGAACGTCAACAGCCACAAAGATGTGCGTGGGTTCAGATGGGCTAGGTGGAGCAACAGCTAGCGCTTGCCAAATGTAGACATATGGTTTGCTGAGGCAGCGGCTGTGAGTGGTCCGTTTCTCGCCCTTTTACAGAGGCATACATGCCGCAAGGGCAAGCAAGGGAGGGCCGCCGCGGCAGCTCTCCACTTGGCAGGTCATAGCTACGATAGACGCCTCTAAGACTTAAGCTTAGCATGCTGTCCATTCTGCCTGCATGCCGCAGGCCTGCCTCATGATGTGCTCGGTCAGGCAGCCAGCCTTGTGTTAGGTTCTATTTCTGCCAATCCACACAGTGGGAGCAGGGTAGAGTTAGAATTGCAATTGTAAGCAATGCACAAGCATGCAATCATCCATGTGCACCTCGTCTGCATGCCGTGTCAGGTAGTCCAATTCTGCAAGGAGAAGAGCGTCGGCCTGGTGGTGGTTGGCCCCGAGGCCCCGCTAGTGGCCGGCCTAGCTGACCACCTGACGGGGGCGGGCATCCCCACATGGGGGCCATCGGCTAAGGCAGCGCAGCTCGAGGGGTCTAAGGTGTTTATGAAGGTATGTTGCGTGTGTGAGAACAGGGAGAAGGGCGCGGGAAGGGGTGTGAGTGGAGGGGGCAAGGGGCGTGTGAAGGAAACGGCTAGCGGATGTTGAGCAAACGACGTTGTGCATGATGCATGAGCAGTCGGTTGAAGAAACTTTGAGACAGGACAGCAACACCAAGTGCTCCTGTGTTTTTATGCATGTGGTAGAGGCAGGCCAAGCAGTGCTGTGAATGAGTGTTGTTCGAGGATTTGAGTTGAAGGAAGTAAGGTGGCAGGGTCCGGGATACAAGGGCGGAAGTATGTCCACCAACTTAACCTGTAGCATTTGTAGCGTTTTATTTTTATGATTGCGTGTCTAGGAGGATCGTTCATCGATTGAGGCACACAGAAAGATTGACATGAATTGTGATCACAGTTGCTTGACTATCTGCTAGAAGACAACACTATTCACTGGGCAGGTTAAGATAACACTTGGACGCAAGGCTTCTATCTCTATAGTTGCGTATTTATATGCATGTATATGTAGTGATGAGGATCAACATCCACTATTGCCTGTGACGCGTGCAGGACCTTTGCCGGAAGTACAACATCCCCACAGCAGCCTACGAGAAGTTCACAGACCCCAACAAGGCCAAGGTGTGTGACACGTGTGAGTGGGTGTGTGATACGTGTGGGTGGGTGTGTGACACGTGTGAGTGGGTGTGTGACACGTGTGGGGGTGTGTGTGACACGTGTGGGTGGGTGGGTGACACGTGTGGGTGGGTGTGTGACACGAGGGAGTGGGTGTGTGACACGTGTGAGTGGGTGTGTGAAACGTGCGAGTGGTTGTGTGACACGTGCGAGAGGGTGTGTGGCACGTGCGAGTGGGTGTGTGACACGTGCGAGTGGGTGTGTGACACGTGTGAGTGGGTGTGTGACACGTGTGAGTGGGTGTGTGGCACGTGTGAGTGGGTGTGTGACACTTGTGAGTGGGTGTGTGACACGTGTGAGTGGGTGTGTGACACGTGCGAGTGGGGGTGTGACACGTGTGAGTGGGTGGGTGGCACGTGTGAGAGGGGGTGTGACACGTGTGAGTGGGTGGGTGACATATGCAAGAGGGTGCGTGACACGTGTGAGTGAGTGGGTGACATGTGTGAGAGTGTGTGTGAGAGTCTGCAAACGTTTTCAACGCGTTGTGTGGGAGTGACTCAAACATGAGCGAACGAAACGGAAATCATATCTAATTCAAAAAGTACTGCACTTGCTCGAGCCTCGCATTTGATGGCTGCTGAAATCCTACCCATTTCAGTCTCCTCTGTCCTCTTTCCAAGGCCCGCTATCTTCGTATCTATGGAAACAAAGCAGTATACACCTACCGCAAATGCCATCAAATGATCATAATGATGATGGTGGCGATGCTGCTCTCAGGACTTCATTCGGCAGTTGGGTGCCCCAATCGTGGTCAAGGCTAACGGTCTGGCCGCTGGTAAGGGAGTGGTGGTGGCCATGTCGGAGGAGGAGGCATTCAGGGCTGTGGACGATATGATGGTCAAGAAGGTATTTGGAGCAGCTGGTGAGTCAACAAAAACACACGTCAAGTGAAACCAGCAACTGAATGCAGCCTTGACGGTTAGCATCTCACACACCTGCTCAGTCCCTGACTAAGCAACTTCCATCGGACCTAACCCCATGCTCACTTCACAAATTCGAATCTAGTCTTGATGAATACTAAGCAATGCCTGGAGCTGGTCAATTGCTCTCTCAACCAGCCAACCAGCCAACCAACCAACCAACAACCAAACTAAACCCGTGTTTGAAACCCCTTGCAGGTGATTCAGTTGTTGTAGAGGAGTTTATGGACGGTGAGGAGGCGTCATTCTTCGCACTGGTCAACGGGGAACAGTGTGTTCCGCTCATATCAGCGCAGGTAAGCACGCGTAGTGTGCAAGGGCCATCATACTTCAGAAAACTCATTCACGTGATAAGCACATGGTGCACGTGACAGGAGCACGTGGGGTAGTTTCTTGCTATGCATTTTGTTACCGCAGCTCCCTTCCATGTCAACCTCTGTCTGCACCAGTGTTCCAGAATTGGCGAGAATGCGAACTTGCAAACCCAAATCGAGGTTTTTGGGCTCAGATTTGCAAACCCAAATCGGCCTTGCGCTCGCGGACGTTTTTTCCCGGTTCGACCCAAACTTGAGGTCAGCTCGACGCCCGTAGCTGCACTAATCGCTGCGCTACTGCAGCCATTATGGAAAAAAAGTTCGGAAAACTGAACCTGCAAAATGGCAACAGCTGGTTGACTGGCGACCGCAGCAAGTGGTTGCGCCAGGCTGCCAAGGTCGGCCCGCACCACATGGTTCAATGTGTGGCGTGTTTGAGTAAGCCAGTGTTCCAGTCAAGAAAGCAGAGCATGGTGCCAGGTTCAGTCAAGGAAGAGCGCATCTCAAGAGCCCTGTTCGCAGCAGGCTGCAGGAGAAGCACCTCACTGTGTGCCCACGTCTTTATGGCAAGGAGATCAAGTGGGGCCCAGAGCAGATCAAGGCAGCCATCAAGGACTGGGACGCAATGTGCCGTGTCCGGGTGTATGGCATTGCTTAGGCTTAGCGTTGCATCAGCATTCAACAGTGTGCAGAACAAGTACTGCATGAGCGCATTGAGTGACTTTGGGAGCATTGGATTTGAATCTTTGCAGCTCTGACCTCTGACCAGATACATCAACATTGTTGGTTATGGTTCGTTGTTGAGTTCAACACACACCCGGGGGTTCCGGGGCGGAGCCCCTGCTTTTTGTAATGTGCGATCCCAAACCTGAGGTCCAGGACGGCCAATGTAAAACTTGAGATCCAAAACTTGGACTTTGCCAAAATGAAATCTGGAACACTGGTCTGCATGAACCCAGCCATATAGCTATGTGAGAGTCTGTAAAATTGCTACGTCATGGTGCATGGGTTTAGGATGTGTTAAAACTCCCCCCCCCCCTTCACATATGACATGAGCCCAAACGATGTGCCGTACAGGTTTGTCAGTTTCTTGTCTGCAAAGTGTTCTGCGACTGCAATGCAAACTGTCAGCGTGCCCCTCCACCTTGTGAAGCTTGAATCCGCTTTCGCTCGTGTAGGATCACAAGCCCATCTTCGATGGAGACAAGGGCCCCAATACAGGCGGCATGGGCACTTACTCGCCGGCACCCGTGGTCACCAAGTCAGTGGTCGAAAAGGTGGGCTCCAGGTTGGGGTCAGGACACTGGAATTTGAGAAGGCCGATGATTCATAAGGCAAGGTGTGAATTGCAGCAGCACCAGCAGTGTTGAGCTTGCACATCAGGTGGTCCTGTTGGGTCCAGTTCACCTGCTTGCCTCCTTGCATCTTGAGGCTCATGCCTACTGATTGACGCTGTTGCTCTCATTCTGGTGCGGCAAACATGTCGCCTCCAAGTCGCAAGATGCCTGGAAGCGATAGCACTGTATCCACGGACGGTGGCCGCTGCCAGTGAGCTTAGGTACCTCTGAACGGTCAGACGTGGCTCGCTGTGCGCATGGCTTGCACCTGTCCCCAGGCCATGGCTGAGCTGGTGTACCCCACTGCTCGCGGCATGGCGGCGGAGGGCATGCCCTTTGTGGGCACACTCTTCGCAGGCCTCATGATCAAGGATGGCCAGGTGAGGACACCACGTGATGCCAGTGTGGACATGCAAACGCGTCAGAGCAAGCTGTTCATTTTGCAAACGCGTCAGAGCAAGCTGTTCAAATAATAACCATTGTTAGTCACTTGATACCAACAGCAAACGGTGGACTTGCAGGCAACAGCTGAGTCAGTGAATGAACATGTGCTTCTGGCTCAAGGTTGTTGTTCTGGTTCACCCACCTACCCACCAATACCATTGCACGCTGACCACGTTTACATTCATGGCCTATGAGCCCTGTTTGCCCACAACTCACTGCCGGCCCCTTCACATACTTACCAGTCACCCACGTGTCCGTTTCTTGCCCCGTTTCCTGCCTCCAGCCCAAGCTGTTGGAGCACAACGTTCGGTTTGGCGACCCCGAGTGCCAGACGCTCATGGCGCGCATGGACAGCGACCTCACGGACGCGCTATACAAGGTGTGTGGGTGTGGGGGTGGGGGTGGGGGGGTGAGTGTACTGTAGATAGCTATAATGCCTAGCAGCAATCTGTGCGGGATGTCTGTTTGTTTGAGTGGGCGAGGTGTGTGGGTGCGCTTGCCTTTGTATTGTACTCCTGGTCTGGTTGGATTCTGTTCAGTGGTCTGTTCGCCACGGTATTTGTTACGAGAGGCCCTGGGTCTGTATGATTGATGGCGTACTGCCTGTGTCCTGCACTTTCTTCAGTCGGGCGCGCTCAGTATGGCGCTTGCAAACTTTGTTTTGTTCTGTGCGTCGGTGATGATGACGATGGTGACCGGTTCAGTGGTAGCCTTAACGGCAACTTGTGGTGCGCGTCTTACCTATTCGCTCCTGTGCCATGTGCTCTGGTGCAGGGCGCCACGGGGCGCGTTAGCGACATTGAGCTGCAGTGGCGGCCCGAGTCCGCGGTGACAGTGGTCGTGGCGGCCAACGGGTACCCAGGCCAGTACCGCTCGGGAACGGCCATCAGGGGGATAGAAAACGTAACAACCGCCAAGGTGAGGGCTGTCCGTCAAGGTCAGTGGAAGTGCAGGTAGCTGCAGAAAGCCAGGAAACCCTGCGGGTCGGGTTTAGGGCCAGGAGTGCAGTGGAATGTTGAGTCGGGTCACGATTGATAGGGTCAGGATGCACCACGCTTCACATGCATGCATGACTGGATGAGCATCGGGGTCATAGTGGCAACTGCACAGACTCACCCTGGGCTGGGGCACTCACTCCAGCAGAAGAACAGGCAACCACCACACCAGATGCAGTACGACAGAAACAGCTAACCAAACCACCACGTGAGCACTGCACACGACAGTTGCACTGTCTCGTGCTTGGCATGCCCACAACAGCGCCAGACACCATTTCCGTAGCCACCTAGTAGAAATGCTTGGGCAGACCTGCAAACGCCCCGATGATGTGTGCAAAGAGCTTACTGTGCGGTGTGTCACTGGCACCGTGTATTGGTGCAGTTGAGATGCAATGAGTACCAGCATGACGAAATTGCAGCAGCATAACGGAACCAGATAACCGAACTGTATAACCAATCTCTTAGTTGTTCCATGCGTGAGTGAATGTGGGTTACAATCACAAAAAGTAAGCACAAACGAAACAGCTAAGCACACCACCACGGGCTGTCTGTTTCCTGTCCTGCCTGCATGCAGGTGTTCCATGCAGGCACCAAGCTGAACGCGTCGGGCGATCTGGTCAGCGCGGGCGGGCGGGTGCTCGGCGTCACGGCGCTGGGGAAGGACGTGGCGGAGGCACAGGCTAACGCGTACAAGGTGGGACGATGCTTGCCCTACGTTCGTTACACTACTAGTTCGTTACTTGACCCTAGTTCTAAAACCTCCTCTTGAAACCCGCTTTACGGGGTTATTGCCCCCTAGTAGTTTTGTTTTTCAGATCTGTTGAAGTTCGTTCCTCATCAACTAACCGCAACTCGGTCATCCCGCCTGTCGCTATCTCGTGTCGCTATCGTGCGCTGGTCCGAAAACTCGTCCCTCAAGGGTTTGAAAAAAGAAACGTCAGCACCGCAGCCTGACGTCGGCGAGCAGTTCCGACAAGTACAGCGCAGTTCGAAAGAATGGCATCAAGCTCACCAAACGCGGGGTCTTTCATTCATTTTTGGTTGTCACCAACTCTTCCGCCAAGGTGTCCAAACCTGCGTGACGACGACGTCCACCAACAGATGAGGCCAGTCACAATGACGAACATCAATGCAACAGCATGGCCAGCGGGCGTTGACAGAAGAGACCCAGTCGCACATTCCCACATTGCATCTTTTGTTCTCGCCAAAATCACACCGCTTACTCACTCGGACGATTCAATCTTGTTGGCTCAGTCAGGCACAACGCAGGTCGCCAAAACGCATCATGGCTGTGGAGACGTTTAGTGCAAGCGCGTTCAGCGGAAGTACAGCCACCATTTCATGCATGCAGCAGCCACCATCCCATGCAAGCAGCAGTCACCATCCCATGCATGCAGCAGCACCAACCCGTGCATGCAGCAGCAGCAGCCCATAGTTGCAGCAGCAGCCATCCCATGCACGCAGCACCCTCATCTTCGCCGGAATTGAATTAAACAATATAGCCCCTACTTCTCATCCTCCGCTGCTGTGTGAAAATGACTGTCGTGTTTGTGCTCCAAGGCAACGACTGCTTTTCGTTGTTCTCTGAAATCGCTGTTTGTAAGGCCAGGGCTTAGAGTGTCGTTAGCACAGGTGGTTTTCGCACTTGCAGCCATGTGCATGACATGCACTGCATGTGTGTGGTAACTGGTAAGGTACCGCAGCAGCGATGTTGCCTGGCTGCTGCGCAATGGGTGTACTGTGCATGTGTCGGGTGAGGAATTGCAGTCCAGTGTGTGGTACAACCAACGCTGGTATACTGCCCAGTGCATGCATGCTTGGTGCCGTGTTTGGTGCTTGGGGTCGTGCATGTGAATGTGCCATGCACCTGTACAACGTATATCAAATCACCTTCTACAACCACCCCCCTCACTGAAGATACGGCTTTGTCAGGGAGGCTACTTGCATTCAAGACTATAATGGATGTTCTATGTCGATGCCCAGAAGGTTTGTCCGATCCAGCCTTGGCCTTGGCAGGATGAAGGCGCCTCGGCAGGTTACAAGACATGTATGTGGGACGTGTACAAGTTGCTGGCAAGTTGGGAAACTACACGCCGATCCACAAGCATGAACCAAGCTTCATTTGTGTGTGGGTGTGTGCAAACCCGTGTATGGTGTGTGCAAACCCGTGTATGGTGTGTGCAAACCCGTGTATGGTGTGTGCAAACCCGTGTATGGCATCACCGTGCTGCTTCCAGAATCAACATGAACTGGAACTGATGTTGGTTTGCCCGGTGCAGGGCGTGGCTCAGATTGAGTGGGAGGACGCCTACTACCGGAAGGACATTGCATGGCGGGCCATCAAGCGGGTGGCCAGCAGCAGCGCACGGTGAACAGGGCATGACACGGGATATACGAGCCTGTCCACGTCAACGGCGTGCGTTAAGCCTTGCACCCCTTCTCGCCCCAAACACACAGATCCACTTTTACTGCATGCGGCAAGCACTGAAACCGACACCCACCACCACCAACATCCCAGAACCCGACCTGAACATGGGCCAACAGCGTGCTGCGAACCGTGCCCCCTCTCACCCCTCCCCCTCCAAGCCCCGCTTCTCCCCCCCGCACCCACTACCAGCAATGTCTTGGCCGACTGCCTTGAGCAATAGGAAGTATGAGAGAGGCTATGTAGGCTTGCAAGAAGGTGCCGTCTGGCATAGCATACCAGCTGAGCAACCGCTTGTTCTGGGTTGCCCCATGCTACCAGAAGCTTACCCCCCAGCTGTAGAAGCTTGACCCTCACTTGAAGTCTGCCCAACAGTGGGTTATTTATGTTACGTTTCAACGTTCCTGTGTGATGTTATGATGGAAATGAACTAAGCTGTATTGATTTCTGCCATTCAAGTGCTGTTCATGATTCTCATGTAAGGTGGAAGCTAGCAATAGGTTGTTGTATGGTGGAACTGCAACTACTGACTTTCTTTCTCTCTGTGAGCTACTTCTCCCCAGCCCTTTCTTGATGTCATTGCCAGCTTAGACAAAAGCACTGATGCTGTGCCTTGTAGTGTGACATGCAAGGTGACAGTGTGACATTGACATTGCTACAGCAGGTGCTGCCTACAATTCAGTAGAACGTTGAACAAAAATACAACAATGTTACTGCCTGCAAGCTGAACACCGGGCAGAACCTGAAGTCCGATGTTGCGCACTTATCAATCCCGTCCGAATCTTCAATCAATGACAGCCCGGCTTATGACCCAAAGACCGCTCATGCCAGCAGACAAGACATAGACAGCAGTGCATTGGCCGGGGCGACGGCAGCTCGCATAGAGTTCAGAGTGCAGCCCATGTCGCATGCATGGTAGACAGCCCATGCAAGCCGGGTCGTGCCAAGGTTACGCATGGATGTCGAAGTGGTCGCAATCGCGGGCGAAGAAGGGACTCAGCCATCGCCATTGGTCGCGACAGATGGTACGCGAGAAGCAACCGCTGACGAGGCTCCGTTTGCCGACCTTGGCGCATCCACCGATTTTATACCCTTGCCTGACAGGTACCCATGTGGCTTGGGCAGTGGCGCACACTGGTGCTGTCGAGGTTGCGTGCTTGCTGCAGCTCTCAGCTGAGCCATTACAGCTGTCGTGTGAGAGCCAGGAGGGTGTGGTCACAGCGCTAGCCCTGGGCCAAGCCACAATAGGTGCGCATGCAGGCTGAATTCCCAACATGTTTCTCAGGGCACGGAAGACACACCTCAGCGTATGGCTTATGACACAGGAAGCTTTGCAAAGCAGTGGCCAAGCCAGGCTGTGCTGGCACTCTAAGCGAGGGAAGGGTGGCGTACATACAAGCCGACCGACCAGGCCGTACCGATACACAGGGCATGGGTGAACTATACGTGCAAAAGGATCAGGCCGAGACCATTGCAGGCAACCAAGACTTCGCATTGGGTGATTCAATGACATCCCGCAGCTCATGCACGCGTGACAAGCTGCAAAACTGCAGTACACGGAAAGCCATGTATTGATGATGCATGCAGGCACCAGTGATCCTCAGCCCGGTACTCTTCAAGGCAGAGCGAGGCAGCTGCCGGAGTCAGTGCTCGCAGTGGCCACCAGGCAGTCCGTCGTGCTATGGCGGCTGCAGCCTCTGTTTATTGCAGCAGCAGGAGCAGCGGGGGCTGGAGCAACAGCAGGAGCAGGGTTGCGGGCAGGACTGGGGTCGGGGCAGGGTGGATTGGCGGGAGCAGTCACCAGCCCACCGCTGCATGTGTCAGGGGGGCTGGGGCACGTGGATGCCCTAACGTTATGTGGCGAGACCAACAGGCTGGTGGTGTGTGCAGGGGAGGTGGTGCATGTGTTTGAGCTGCTGCATCTCACTCACTCACTCAGGTGCGTGTGAGAATGAGTGAGAGTGTGGATATGTGGGTAGAAGTGGGTAAAAGTGTGGTTGTGGAGTGTGGGTGAGAGTGTGGGAAGGTGGGTCAGAGTGTGTGAATGTGTGTGGGGACAGTGTGAGAATGTGAGAGTACGTCGGTATGGGCTCTGGTGCTGGTGTAACCAAGACTTTTTCGCTGCATTTGAGTTGTGAATGTAGAAGTGCTAAATGCTTGCACAAGCAGATGACATGGCAACATGTTGATGATGACATGGCGTGTTCTGTGTGCCCCACCCACACAGGCTTGAGAGTCACCGTGGCAATGTGCTTGCCGCTGTCTCCTGCTCCCCCCACCAGCCGCACTGGCTGCTCACATGCGGGGAGGACCGCACATACAGGCTGTGGGATATGGAGATAGGGGCACTGGTCTATGAGGTGAGCAGGTATGCCTGATGCTGGAGAGCAGAAAGTTCACACCAGGCAACTGACTTGAACCTGGCATGTTCTGGATCTTGAAACTGACTTCATGCTGCTTTGACTTTGCGTAACCTGATGTACGAGATGAGCAGGTTAGTAGGCACCTGTGAGTAGCAGCTACAGCTGACACTGGAGAGCAGTGAGTGGCGCTAGACATGTAATCCCACCCAACGCTGTTCTGGACCTTTGTCTGTGCCTGAGTCGCACTAACCTTGCCGCTGAATCGCAACCCGTTTAGGACGTTTGAGGGGCATAAACAGGCTGTGACGAGACAAATTGCACTAGGGAAGGCGTGCAGCTCAAGTCACCCGGGCCAGTTAGGCGTGGTATGGTAGACAGGCGCTTGAACCCTTCGCGGCAATGACTTGGCCGTTGCTCCATGGTGCTAGCCAGAAGGAAAGAGAGGTGCAAGCCAGCAGGGGAGAAAGGAGGTCATAGGCAGGAACTGTTCATGTGTTAAAAATTTGACCCCGGACAGCTACGTGAGAGTGGAGGTGCTCGGGTCTGTCTGTGTTGCATGCGATTCCATTCCAAGCATGGGACATGCCAGCCAAGGCTGTTGAAGCTAGGGCGGGCCAAGCTGCGATTTCAAAAGCCACCTGCGAGTGCAGAGACAAGCAACTGCCGAGGATTCACGACTAGTGCTGCGCTGGATGATGCAACAAAAGCTCTAGGCCATCTAATACTCGCAACGGCTGCCAAGGTTGGTCTGTTCTGGAGATCAACTATTGGAGGCTGCTGCGATCGCAACCAGGGTTTTGTACTCGTACACGGATGGCACTGCACTCTCTCACGACAGCAGCGCAATCATGGAAAGGCTGCAAAGCAGTCGAGAGAAGTGATTAGAGGGCAACGAGGGTGCCCAAGGTTGGTCTGTTCTGGAGATCTCTGACGGCCCATTTGTGATTTCCACCAAATAGAGCACCGCCGCTGCGACAATGTGGTAGTGCGTGGTTATTGTGTAGGCGCCGAGGCTGTAGTAGGCGAGCAAAAGAATACCGGCAGAGCACCTGCACTCTCCGTGCTCAGATTAGCGCAACCAGATGATTTCAATGGTTGCCATCCCACGAGCAGCTGTGGCATGCCCAGTAGTAGTGGAAGGCACTGGGAGGCGGCTGGTGGAAGACAACGCTAAACACGCGACTGGGGCAGCCTCGCTACGCCCTCGCCATCGGTGTTTAAAGCCCCATGAATCTCTTGGGCAACCATATCATCGTGTAAATGCTCGTTCAGCTGTGCCCTCGCAGAGCCCTGTGTTGACTGCTGGTGTGCCGCCACCGGCCCCTCCTCGTTCCGCTGTGCGCTTGCAGAGCCCTGTTTTGAATGCATCAGCGCTCCTGTGTGCGGCCACCAATTCCTCCTCGTTCCGCTGTGCCCTCGCAGAGCCCTGTGCTGACTGCCTCAGCGCTCCTGTGTGCGGCCATTGACCCGTGCTCGTTCCGCTGTGCCCTGGGGGCGGCAGACGGGGTAGTGCGCTTCTTCGACCTAAACACACTACCTGTGTGCCGCTGCCTACAGGTAAAGCACAGGAAAGGCTGATGGTGTTGCCTGTGCAATTCAGGGCCCATGTGGGAGAGGAGCAAGGCAGGACAACACGAATGAGAGGGGGACAACTTGCTGTACGGTGCTTAAAATCCAGCTGGACTCGACGTCAGTGAAGTTCCGGAATCTGACTTGGTTGTGTAGATTGGTAGACAACGTGGAAGACAACGGTGCCTTTGCCTTCTATCGATACAAGCAACCAATGCATTTGTAACCAAGTCGTTCGTACGTTTGTGTCTTATAGGTTGCGGATGTCGCCAAGCAGCTGTGCCGCGCGTCCCAGGCTGCACACGCACACGCCGCATCCCTTGCAGCGGTTAACACGGCGCAGACGGGGCCGAGAGTGGTGCGACCAGTTGCCACCGCTGCTGCAGCGGCTGGTAGATTGGGCACACATACCGGAGTCCGGGGCGGCGCGGGCTGGGGCAGGGACGGGAGAGGCGGGCGTGGTGGTGGGGGCGGGGATGGCTGCTTGCAGGCAGAGCCTTCCACTCCTAGCGTGGCGTGTGGTGATGGCATCATAGGGCTCAGCTACTCGAGGCTGAGGACAGGCCTGCCGGATGGACCATCTGGGCTGCTGGGAGAGAGCCCCAGACTGCTGGTACGTTGCTGCCAGGGCGTGGCCCGGTTGGACGCCAGCATAGTTGCAGTACAGCTGTCTTAGGAATCCGGTGTGTATTACTTAGCCGTCTCGTTGCAAGCAGATTGTGGATTTGTTGTTTTGTTACTTTCTACTTGTCCTGCTTGTCGCTTCTGCCTTCCCAAGTGCGTTGAAATGCTGGAAGAAGCCAGTCTGGTGGGTGGCATGAGAGCTATTCTACACCCTGCTGGCTGTTATTGATATTCTACACCTTGCTGATTGTTGTCGTGAATGCTCCTTGTATCCTTGACACGCCATCTGTACGGCTGCCCAGCTGCATGGTTGCATGCGTGGTCTTCACTCCGCTGGTTCCCCAGCATAACTCTCCTGCTTTTCCTGCACGTATGCATGCCTCTCTGACAGCTCTGACACACTTGAATTCCGGGCATGCGACCGTCCTTAGGGTGTATCCGTCTGGGTGCAGGTTGGTTGCATGCGTGGTCTGTGCGTGCTCGACACCCACAGCTACGAGTTGCTCCAGGCGCACTACTATGCGGGGACGGGACTCAGCCTGGGAGCTCTGCTAAGGTGAGGACACGCCTTGTTCCTAACCGCCCCTACCTGTGCCTTCCATTGTCACTTATGACTGTCCAAGGTCGAGTTGTACTGGCAAGGCACAGCTGTTGGCCATGTTTGTTGTCTGTATGATAAAGAGGCTGCCTTGACAGGACTGAGTGTGGTCATCACATAACATACGGTCATCATGGACCCATGCCAGCTTGCATGCCAGGTCGGCTCGCCTCTCGTGTGCAACTATGTACCATACAGACTTCCTGACCACATCGACTGCCGTTGTGTCATTATTGCACCCTGCCATTAAGCAAACAAAGCTGTGCTGACAAAGGACGTTCCTGTATCTCTGGTAAATTGGTAAAACAAACAACTCTGGCTGTTTCAACGAACCAGTTTCCTGTGTTTGCAGCTGCCCCCTGACCACCCAGGACCAGGTGTCACTGCATGCACTGCCTGACGTGGAGGTGCCATGCGCCTACGCCTACGCGCTGGCGTCACATGGGCAGTACATGTACTGCTGCTGTACGTCGGCAACAGGACCGGATGTGTACGTGCTTAGTGCCCGACCCAGACCACTGCCTGGTGTGTGGGGGTGTGTGGGAAAGGGCAGGCTGGAAATAGAGAAGCAGAAGATGATTATTTGCTCCTGATTTCGGTTCTTTATCTTCAGTTCTGCATTCCAGGTCCAGATTCAGCTTTGAATGTGTCGCCAGCAGGTGCTGAAGTTGTTTGGGTGTGCTTCCATGCTGCACTTGCCATGTACCACGTGCTCTTCCCACAATCAACCGCGACAAGCTGCCTCACAATCGACCACAACCGCCACACAAGGCCAGGCCTGTTCCTAGGTGTCAGATCCGGGTTTGTATTCCGCTCCAAAGTGTTATGTGTTGTAGATTCTTCCTTTGCTCAACATATCGCCACATCAAGGCGGCACTCAGGTGCATCCCCATGTTGAGGTGGTACTCAAGGAGCATTAGGGTGGGGAGGGGGGGTGGGCCAAGCCAACCCCGCGGGTGCACTGTTGGCCGGACCAGGTCCTAACCCTTGCCCTTATCACGCTGCTTTCAGGTCTGAAGAATGCTCGCCACCCTACGTGTCAACACGGTTCCACCCATCATAACTCACCATACTCTTACTCTTGCTTGACGTGTTGTCAGCAGGTGTCCGGAATGCTCTTGCGGCGCACCACGCTCTGCGCTACGGGCCCGGCGCGTCAGAGGGTCACGACCAGACCCGCCCCACTGACGGTCCACAGGGCAGTGGCCAGTCAAGGGAACCCAGCGCCCCTCCTGTGCCACTGCTACTGTCGGTGTTCAGTACCTGTGCACCACCCGCCAACTCGCCGTTAATGGTGGGTGTGGCTCAAGTAGAATGGGCAATCCTTTGGACTTAATCCAAGACTGCCGTGGTCTCATGTGAGGCTTGTGACAATCAGACGCACAAGACAAGCTGAAACGGTTCATCACATGCATCTGATTACTTGGGGGAAGTCCATCACAAGGCTTGAAGAGAGAGGTTTGCTTGTTTTGTCCTGCATGACCATTCAACTTGGCTAGCTGGAAAACCCATCTTGTTCAGTGGTCTATTAACGTAGCAAAGGGCTAGGCCCATAATGTCCCCGCTCGTGGTGCGGCTCAAGGAAGAGGGCCGTAAGAAGAATGGGGTTCTAGTTACTGTTGCATGCAGCCATCTGATCCGGGGCCTTGTGTGCATGCGGTCCATGTAATGCTAGTGTCATGCATTCAGTGTGCATGCACCATGCCACAGGCCGGTCTTGATGGTCCCCGTAGCCCCAGCAGCAGCAGTGGTGGGACTAGTGGAGCGGGGTCCGGCCAGTCCAGGGTGCGGTCAGCATCGCCTGTGCGGGCCGGCGGTGATAGCAGCGGAAGCAAGGCCAATGCCTGGCACAAGGCTTCTGAAGGTAGGTGTATACAGTATGCACCTACCTAGCCTAATCGTTCCTATGTTGAAGGCGGTGGTGGGCGTGATGGCGGTGGTGGTGGAAGACACAGCCCCCATGCCTGGCATAAGGCTGTTGATGGTAAGCCAAGGACAGGAGCTGAGCCTTTAGATTGCTGCTGGTGCCATGGTTCTCATTTAAAGGCCAGCTAGGAGCCTGCGACTGCAGCCTGTGTGGATGTGGTGGCCGTGTGAAGTATTCACGGTGAGCGACAACGGTCAAGTATTCTGCAGTGCCTCTTCTTACTTGTCACCTTACTGCTACCTAAGGAGTACGCTGTTTAGTGATAAAGATCACGGAGCCAAAGAAGTACCTTGCGCGTTTGGTGTCGAGGGGTTCCACAGCAGGGGGGCCTGGTGGATAGTGAGGAGTGCCTTTGCCATTGGAACCATTTGAATCGGTCACCAACGTTTGGTGCCCTTGCACGTGGATGTTCATAGGTCTGGCGCCAAAAAGAATATGCAAAGCCACACACGTCCATTAGGAACCCACTACTAAAGTAGTATCTTGTGTTTGGTGTCTGTAGGCCAGCCAGAGGCTGCCAAGAAGCCCAGTGGCGAGGTGAGGTTGCCGCCTGTGGCCGGTCTGCAGCGCAGCAGCAGCACCAACTCGCCCAGCGGAAAACCCGGGGCAAGGCAGCGGCCACTGCAGGTGGGTAGAGGGGTGCGCACGCGAGGGTAGCCTAGGGTAAGGCTAGGGTAGGCAAGGCAGAGGCCACTGCAGGTGGGTATAGGAGTGCGCACGCGAGGGTAGCCTAGGGTAAGGCTAGGGCAGGCAAGGCAGAGGCCACTGCAGGTGGGTGATGCTAGGGTGAGGCTAGGGTAGCCTAGGGTAAGCCTCGGGCCACGACTGTGTGACGTGGGAAGCGTTCACAACAGCCACCAAATGACCCACCGGACAGCAGCGCTGCGTCAATCCTTTGCAGTACAAACATTATTGCAACAGCCTGACAATCTTCTGCTTCAGGCCAAGCCAGTAGCTAGCCCAGTCCTACCGCAAGGCTGGCATTCAACAGGCCTACTTCACCCTTGAGACTCTCAACACATTTTCCCTCCCCCTCTCCAGCAAAGTTGGTGAACACAGCAGAGTACGTCCGCCTTTGTCACCCTTCAGGACAAGCCTGTCGTTTCCATGGTGCATAATATGCTTATGCTTTGCAGACAGGAGAGAACAGTGCTCCCCCAGCGGACAAGAGAACACAATAAAATCTCTTCACCCGCTCTTGCTGCCCTGCAGGACAAGCCTGTTGTGTTCCACCGTCAGATCAAATCCAGCGGGTATGGCTACGTGCAGCCTACAGTTAAGATGGGCCGGCCGCCGCCCGCTCCTGTCAAGCTGGAACCCAGGCCTGCACCCGTGAACCAGGTGGCAAGGCAGGTGGACTGGCCAGGATGCAGCACAGTGGCTTGCCAGACACACGTGACCATGAAACTGGCCTAAAACAAAAACAACAAAAACAATCAAAACAAAACAAAGCTTTACCAGCCCAAACTGGCCTGGTTATCCGTCAGAAGCTGGGCATAACAAAGGGGAACGGGCTTGAAGGGAAGGGTGCAGTATTATGGTTTGCCAGACGCTTGTGCAGTCGTCAGCTGGTGCAGGTGCCTCGAGCAAAGGGCAAGGCAAGCGGGCTTGCTTGGTTTTTATCCATGAGCAAAGCCCAGAAACAAAAGTAGGTTGGGCGGACGGTTAGTTAGATCAGTAACGCAAGAACTCGCCTCAAACTTGCCATGCCTACTGGCAGTACACCAGCGTCTACCACCACATCTTGTTTGAACACACATGAGTGTCACCTACACTGGGACCAACACCACTTGGAGGAAGGTGACATGTGGCTCATACCTCTCGCGTCTGCCGAGATACCAGGCAGGCCATAACACCAGCAGAGCTTTTTGTACAATCATCAAGTCCTTCCTTGTACAATTATCGAGCAGGTTGGGCCTGCCTTTTATCATGTCCTTACAACATCCCTTGTGTAGAAGCCAGCCCAAGTGCTCATCTCAAACATAAGACCAGACGTTCGTGAAACAACCATGCTCGTGCTTTGTTTAGGGAGGTGATGTCGGCGGCTGCTCAGTGCCTGGACCGCAGCGCTGCAGGCAGCTGGCCATGTAATGATGGTGTGGTGCTGACACACAGACATGAATTAAGACCCTTGTGACACGATCACGTGTTGCACGTGTCTGTGCCGTTTCAGGCAGTTGCTGTCTGCCCGTCAGTACCCGCTGCACCCAGGCCCCCCTGTTGTACTGCAGGAGGGGGCCAGGCTCAGTGACCCCAGGGCGAAGCTCCACCTGGGGGCCGTGCTGGGATTGAAATTCTCAGGTAATGCTCTGATCCTCAGGTGGTATCCTATCCATAAAGGGGGGGGCGGGTCACCAGGGGCTGATTTGCACCTCTTTATCAACACAAACTTGGAATCTGGTGTGACGGCGACAAGTGCGACGATCAGTGTGGGTCCAAGTTGGCCCTCACAGGTTAGTAGTGCCAGTTGCGGGCATGGCAAGTAGCGCTTCATAGTCGCTTTCTAGGCTAGTCTCTTTCCCTTTCTAGGCTATTGTGGCATGGACACCAGCACACCCACGTACTACTCTGTTGGTGCCCGTCTTGCTGGCATGCTTCCTGTAGGCCTCCCGCAATCCCTGCACACATCCAACCATTGCACCAGCTCATGTAACCCCTCACATGCCCACACGTTTTGCCAATTGCAGGCGACGGGTCGCGTCTGCTGACCTGTTCGGCTGACAAGACAGCACGTGTGCTCAAACTGCCCCTGGCCAAGCACCAGGTGGGTCAGGGGGGTACAGCCGCACGTGGCCATGTCACAGCATGTGAAATTCAATCTTCTCTCGGCAGTGTAACTTGCATATGCAGCGTTACTTGGTGTACTTCGTCTGTGTCTGTAGCTATCCCAGGATATTCATTGTGCTGGTTTGGCATACACGAAAACTAGTGGCCTCAGAGTGAGGGCACAGTAACAAGCAGATGCAGCAGTCCACGATGCATGGTGTGGGCTACAGTATCCTCCCACGATGCATGGTGTGGGCTGCAGTATCCTCCCACGATGCATGGTGTGGGCTGCAGT